>BPLR01008772.1:0-141073 GCA_021605095.1 Caerostris extrusa | reverse complement strand
CATTTTCCCTCATGGAAAGTGAATATTTTCAATGCTCATATAAATCGGATTACACTAACCCTTTGTTCTTTTTTTTTTTTTTTGTACTTAACGCCCTTCCTGCTTCGTGTATGGCGTCATTGGTGTTACATTATTCCCATTTCTTATCAATTCCTTTTTGTTAATTTTAGTGTATTCATGGGAAATTTTCTGGCATTACTTATTGTAGCTTGTGGTCGGCTTGTTATTTCTGACTAGTTTTCAATGGTTATGAGGGAGACATGTTTCATCCAAAAGATTTTGTTTTATAGGCGTGGAATCAGCGATATCTTTCATTGATGCCTCGAGCTATTATTACCATGCTCCGAATGTATGGTGTTATTCAAATGCATGAATAAATGAAATCCAACCAGAGATGTGTGGGAGGAAAATATATAATAATAATACAAAACAATTCATCTCACTTGCCCTCAACTCAAACCTTATGTTTCAAACATTATGCGAGAATAAACATTAATGCGTGGAGTTTAGTTGAACTATGTTTTTAAAATTCCTTGGCCATATTACTAAGACTAACAATTTGGCAGTATCATGTTGTCCCTATTTACATTTTGAATTGTAAAACTTCAGAGATGCAAACCGGATTCTATAAGTTTCTCAAAATATCAGTTTTATATTTATGAAGTTGAATTGACACATCCACTTCAACATTATAAAGTTAAGTTCTGCTGGAGATGATAAAATTTCTGCGTGATAAATTGAAATTCATTGTGATTTCATTTTTTTTATTATTATCATTATTTACACATTATTATTTTGCTGGAAAGGGTGGCGTGGTATTTTCAACATTCAGGCCCCTGAAACCTCTGGTTGATAGGGCTGGGTACTAAACCCAGTTTTTCGAATGGTTTCAATATAAGAGCTTTGTGATTTTACTTGCAGTTTTTTGGGTTTGGTCATCGTACGTTTAAATACACCTTGATTTTTTTCGCGAAACTTTCCTTCAATGGCTTTACGAGTTCGGTGCTGCTGAACGTTTCTAAGGCTGACATTGATCTACATACATTGGAAAACGTCCAATCTATCAGATCTGTGCTTCGGGAAAGATTCTGGGCCGGGCGCCCAAGAAGCTGAAAAACTCAAGGAAAAGTACTTTGCAGAATGAAAATGCACATCACCTTATCAGTGGTGGTGAAATTTAATTTTTAGCTTAAAAAAAATTTTTTTAAGCCTTGCAATATGTCTGCTCAGAACAAAGAACATTCTCGCGTGAAAGTTGAACTTGGGCTTAACTAGACTTTTCCTTGGGAATGACAACTCTATATGGTGACAAGTGCGGAAACCTCACATTTCAACAACGACCAGTCCAACTCCGCTGACATTTGAACCACCAGGCCCGACTCGTAATGTATGAGCAGCTAATTGTACAAGATGTTTGGTTTTTGGTTTGTTGTCGCTCTAGGAGTCATTTTGCACACTTTAGGCTAATTGGTGGACGGGACCTAAGTATGAAGTTTTAAGTGGATGCAGACCATTAGCAAACATCCATACCACCCACTTGAGTTTGAACCTGAAGCCTGTGGTATTAGGCCAGAGTCCTAGACATATCATCACTCACTAGTGTGCATGAAGACTAAAGTCGTTAATTTATTTGGCGATGTTTTGAGCATTGTTTTTCAAATGAGGACATTTGATTACAATGTGACATATGTAAACCATCGCACATCGATCGTCGGGCTGCCTGGTGGGTTTTCTCCATACGATACACAATGCGTGGCATGTACAAAAGTCTTTCGAAGACTTTGTATAAGCACAATTAATCAAATTAATTTTCCATCCAGAAATTAAAAACTAGATTAGAATTTAAATTAATATTCCATCAAATTAATTTTCCACTATCATTATACATGAGCGAGTTATTTTGTGACATATATAAGTGGAAACATAAGAAGCCAAACAATGTTGTTCATCAACCAACACCAACAAAAAAATTTGAACTATCAAATTTTTTTTTTTTTTTTATAATTTTATTAAATAAATAATTCTTTTTTAAAGGGCATTTAATTATCTATTTTGCTTATTAACTCAAGGGCATATGACCACCGCTCTGTTTCAACATTTTACAATGAAGGAGCTATGGCGCTACGCTGCCAAGGATCTCCGTAATTATCTACAATAAGACAGCTGCAATTTCAAAATTCGGGTAAGTGAGAATCAGTTTTTCTGACTTAACAGGTGGGCTGAAATGTTCGTATGCTGACACATAATGGCACTGCTAGTATTAAATCCATTTGATTTTAGTTAGCCCTAACATTCAAAAGACACGTGTATAAATTTGACAGCTGTTGCACTATTGGTATGTGAGTTATAGCATTTTTAGTGAAGTTATAGCATTTTTAGTGTTCATCACGTGCAGTCCACTCGGCTGACTGTCGATTGGACTCGGTGTGAAATGATGGAGCCATGTTTCATCCATTGTCACATATCGACGCAAAAAATTCGGGTTTATTACGATTGAACAGCTCCAAACACTGCTTAGAATCATCAATTCGTTGTTGTTTTTGGGTCGATTGTGAGCTCGCGCGGCACCCACTTTGAACAGAGCTTTCGCATATCCAAATATTCATTCAAGTACATGCTTGAGTTCCTTTGATATCTTTAGGGGTCTCAGCTATCTCAATCAACTTCACTTTACGGTTATTAGAAATTATTTTTGTGGACTTTTTGCTGTTTTCGTCGGTAACAGCCTCTTTTGAGGCGTCCACTGCGTGCATCGTCCTCGGTGCTCATTTCGCCTCGTTTAAATTTAGCAAACCACTTCTCTACGGTTGATTTTCCTGGTGCAAAGTCCGAATAATGTTTATCAAGCCAAGCCTTGGCTTCAATAGTATTTTTCGCCAAAAAGCAATGCTTTATTAACACACAGAAATTCCTTTTTATCCATTTTTTCAAACCAACAAAAGTTGTTTCACTAAAAATGCTATAACTCACATACTAATAGTGCAACAGCTGTCAAATTTATACACGTGTCTTTTGAAGGTTAGGGCTAACTAAAAATCATATGGATTTAACACTAGTAGCGCCATCTATGTGTCAGAGATTTTGAACTTTTCAGCCCACCTGTTATATTAAATATCGATTCTTCATTTATTTTTTTTTATTCTATTATTTCATTTATTCATTTTTCTTTTAATAATTTCATTAACTTTATCTCAAAAATTCTGTTTATTATATTCATATATAAAAAAAATAATTACTATTTCTTTTATAATCCATGGAACTTAAAGAAAATGAAATAAAGAGAGAGGTCGCTACTTTTAATCCTACAACTTTTAAGGGTCGGCAACCACATGTTATTGGGTAGCTTTTATAAGTACAATCCGTTTCCGTCAAAACTACAAATTTCTAATATTTCTCATTCTATGGTCATAACAAATTTGACACGTTCATTAGAATAGTTTCTGTCAAAAATTTTGAATTTTTTTCAAAATATTTTGTAAGAAAGTTAAACATAAAAAGGATATTTTACAGTGGAAATAAAATCTACTGGATAACAATTTATCTCATTCTATTCGTTACATGGAAAAAGTTAATACCAGTGACATATTCATTTAGATTGAATTGATGTTTGCTAATTGTTTTTATATATATTAGGTGATCCCATTACTAAAATGGAAATAATTCATAACAGATTGATATTCCCATTCATTTTTCAACGATCAAATTTGCCGATTTTCGTCAAATTAGTTGAAACAATGCGAATTTTAACTATTTTTACATAATGTAAGAAAAAATTCAATTAAGTCAATTTGTACATTTTTGATATATTTCTAAAATTATATATTTTATGAGTACGGTGTATAGAAAACATAAGCTAATGAAGCCGTTTAGAATATAAATAATTTCTAGATTAAGCCAAATAAGATTTCGCAATGCGATTAGATATTAATTTAATCGTAACACAAATATGAGAATTTTGTATATATTTCTTATTATGGTAGCTTAATATATAATGTTTCATATTTTTAAACAAATTGATTCAATCTTCAACAAACAAATAGCAGAAAGGTGGAAACATTGCATTATTAATGTCAGAACTTTTTCCCATCTTTAAAATGCTATAATAATAAAATTATTTTTACAATGGCTGGCGATTATGATTTAAAATTTAAAATTATTGAATGTCAAACACAAATGCTTACTTTGGTTTAATTTAAAATAATGCAAATTACAATCATCATACTTTTTTACAAATTATTGTGATTTTCTTTTTCTTTACAAACATAAATTACAATAAACATCATTGGTGGGAAGTTGAATAAAAAAAAAAATTTCCTATCCCAGAGACAAATTTTTTACACCCACTTCTGACTGTTTACCAAAATTTAATGTAATTTTTTGAATGTGCATGTTGACTTTCACAAACGACGACGACGATTTGTAGGTTGACGGAGCTCCTTGGTATGGGTAACTGCTAACTCCTTCTTTGCATATGAGAGGGAAGTTACTTTTAGCTTTAAGCCCATTGCATTAAAAATAAAACAATTAAAATAGAGATAATAATATATGGAGAGTAGAAGTTTTTTTTTTTCTTCTTTACAATAAAGTATTTAATAATTATTAATTATAATTTAATAATTAAAATAATAAAGTAAAAAAAAGAGGATTTTGAAGAATTGCAAACTGAACGTAGTTTGAAAAAAAAAAACTTAAAAATAAAAATACTTTCAATAGTTTAATCTAATTCAAAAAGGAGTACAAGTTAAAAATAACAAAAACGTTTACTTTCACAAAGCATCAAATGTGTTTCTCTGATGATTTTACCACTTTTAATTTAATCTATTTGTGTCTATGAACAATTTTTGAATATGCGAATTCATACTTACCTCACCCTGATCAAGTCATCCCTGATCAAGATCAAGAAGGGGGATCTCCACTTCGAGGGCTGACGTTCACCACATCCGCAAACTGCGGTTGCTCATATTTTTTGGTAGTTGGGGCTGAATTTATTCAAAGCAGGAATTTAGAACATCCTCCTATTTGAAACACATACACATTAGCCAAAGAGCCCAAACATTATGACCACCCCTACATTTTGCAATGAATTCGCCTGGATGACGTGGAAGGCACGTGATCAGGTGGAAGTGGTATTAATCCATGCCAAGGCGGGTTGAAGCTGTGTTGCGCGCCAAAGGTGGGCCAACTCGTTATTGACAGGTGGTCATAATGTTTTGGCTCTTGAGTGTATTATGTATAAGAATGGCTTTGTTAAAACGAAGTATGTATTCAAAACGGTGTGAGTTTTTTTATTTATGTATATGCAACTATATTATTATATGTTAATACAACTGTTTTACTTTAGGGAATGAGCAAGATTTGTTAAAAGTTATTGATTAGATGAAATGACATTAACTTAAAATGATTGCCAAACCATAAAAAAAAAAAATGTTAAGTTATTTGTTTCGAAAACTATAGAATGTTTCGACATAATCGATAAAGAAAATGTACAATTTTAATATATTCGTAGAAAAATTTAAAATGCTGTAGCACTGTGGGAAAATAAAAAACCCACTAATTTTCAAAACATAAAATAAGAAACGATGTGTGAAAATGTTCATTTTGTAATGTTAGTTGATAAAATCTATAGATTAAATTCAATAGCCTTTGTGTTAATTGGAATTAAGTGTTAATTTTGATGAGAATAATTAACACTTAAAAATTTGTTATTACCTGTTATTGATTGACATGCATTAAAATGAGTAAATAATTTTTTATTCATTCGGGATTAAAACAAGACAATTTTTTTGTCGAAAGGACTTTATATGAATGCATAAATCAGACAGAAGTTGGTTTTCTCCGTGTAATTTTAAGTTAAAATCATTCGCATTTTTAACTAAATCTGTATAAAATGATAACTTACAAACCGCCCGCCGTTTTGTAGCTCAGCCAATTAACGATTCCTTTAAAAAAAAAAAAAAAAAAAAAAAGGAAACGAATAAAAGGATTATCTAAAATAAATAGACCGTCTTTATTCACATTAGATACAGATCTTTGTGGATCTGTAGACATTTTTTTCTTTCTTACTTTTCCTTGCTGAGGTTCAGTAAATAATTATGGCGAAATAAATTCATCTGATAAAACTGTTCCTTAAGGATATCTTGAACGATTACTATTCTGACATTGAATTTGAGGAAGTTTAGTTAAGTTAATATATAATTTATAGTTTTAAAATACGATTATTCCTTTAACAATTTATTACGGTATTGTTCTCCGTAAACCACTACCAAGAAGATCAGAAATAGAGATTCTGTCCATTGTATGAAAAGAGAAATAATTGAAAGTAAACGGAAAAGTTAACGAACTCAATATTATGGATACACAATAATTAGCATATTACAAAAAAAATGAATTGCCAATTGTTTGATCGGATAATTTCTCAAAGTGTAGCATAAAAAGTTTAAAGCAACTAAAAATAACATAAAGGATACATTAAAGCATTTTCTAGAGAAATCACTTACATATTATAAAACACTTTCTTAACTTCATGCAAACATGTATAATTATTTTACCTCCTATTCGTGTTTCAAACATTCAATTGTCTTGTCTGAAATAAACAAATAATTTTTTAATGGATAATAACTGCGACTTATATTCGGATGTACAGCCCTGAATGGCTAGCGCTCGGTGTCACAGGTTTCGGGTTCGAGTCCCGGCTGTGCCATGGATGTTTGTAGTGGTTCGGAATCCACTTTCATGTTCGTAGAGTATTGTGGGGGACGTTATTTTTAAGCGTCCGTGTCCGTAGTCCCCCTGGGTAGTGCTAAGTGAGTAACGTCGGTGTAGCGCTTGCTTTAAGATATCGAAGACAATTGTCTTAGTGTTTGGTAGTTGCATTAGAAAAAAATATTCGGATGTTGAGTATTATTTTATTTATACAATTGAGTTTTCAATATTTACCAACTTTTTGAAACAATCAAAAGTTTTTGGAACACTAATGTTTGTATTTCTGTATTTTTTATTTAAAATTATTAGACAGGAAAATTTACAGCTAAAATGCTGCATTTTATTTTTATTTTAGAAAATGTTTAATTCTATCATATTATTTTACAAAAATGAGCTTGAGACTTTAATTCTCAACGTATCGATTAAATAAAAATTTTGTTTTAGACTTGTAAAGGTTGCAAATAAAAGCATATTTTTCAGGATACATTGTTTATACTGTTTGTTTAAGTAAGGAGAGATAATTCTATTCTAACAAAAATTTCCAAAGAATTTCCTAGAATTTCTTAGATTTCAAAACAAAGAATTTCCTAGATTGAATGTCCGTTATTATTCCATTAACTATTATTGTTAATGTCTCATCAATCCATAGATATAGTATTTTTAATAAAATAAAGGAATTCTAAATTTTGATTATTGTATTTATATTCTTTCATATACTTTAACCATTCATTCTTGGTGTATCTTTTGTAAATGTTTCATATTTAATATTGCATATTAATTAATACAGATTATGCGTATAGACCATATTATTACACCAGAACTAAATATTAAAATATTAAAATAGTATCAATTCTATTCCTTTATTAATTGCGTGAGAATTGGATAGAAATTAGATATAAATTAGCGGCATCCAGCGTAAAAATTCAGAAAATCTTTTGATGTTGATATGTATAGTACAAATAACAGAAAAAAATATTACTATATTCTTGAATTTTATGACTTGATGTCTTTATTACTTATCATCATTGAGTGTTTTGTTCTATGAGTATGTAAATATTAAGTTTTGATTACTCAGCAATCTATTATTACTGAACACATTAATGACGATGTAGATGAGACTAATAAAAACAAGTAATATAAAATTTTTTTTTTTTTAAAGTCAATTCCTACATTTTTTTTTTTTTTCACTCTATTGCAGAAAGTCCTTTATAAATAATTTTCTTTCATTTTTTTTTTAAGTTTATCTGGCGCCATCTATTGTTAGATATACGTAATATAAATCTAAAAAAAAAAAACTAAAATTAATTAATTAAATTTAATTACGGAATTAATATTTGAAAAACTGGATTAACATCAAGTGTCATCCATTACAAGTTAAAATAAAATGCATTTGAACTTGAGTGGATGAATAAAACTATTTTATTAACGATTGAAAATTTGAACAAGATATATATAGGGAGAGTGTGAGCTAATAGAAGGAATTGAATAAGTTAACTTGCCTTAAACATGAGGCTCGTTGCATTGTTAATAAATGCTAATGTTGATAATTCTAAATGACAAATTCTACAGCTCATGCTCAGATAAATTTAACTCATAAAGTGAACATGATTAAGTAAATTCTTTTCTGGTTAATAAATAAAATGTTAAATAAAACAATAAAAAGGTACATAATAAATAAAGGCTGCAAGTTACGTTACATTAATTTATGTAGCATTTTTTAGTATAAAAATTTTATAAAATAATTTTATAAATTAATCTTTAATTTACCTACAAAACTTTAGCAGCGATGTAATTATTAAGCAGACAACCATGAAATTGCAGGTAAGAGGTTATTATTAGTACAATGGAAAGCAATACAATAGAAAAGTAATTTGTAAACATAAAAGCAGAAAATGCATCACAAATGACGTGAGGAATTGCAAAAACCCGCAATTCAAGCGAAGGATGAAGGCCGCTATTAATTTTTTACAAGTTTGTACGTGCGTTATGACTTGACAGAACAATTTGAACGAATTTACCCGACTATTCACATCATCCCATCCACGAAGCAAGCCTGAGGAAGGGTTGTAATGTGACAAGCGCAGACGAGGAATTCGAATCAACATAAATTTTCGCTTCAAGCTTGAAAGCATTCCAAACCACAGCTACAGCCAGGGGCCGGATTTTCCTATAGGCTACCTAGGCTTCAGCCTAGGGCATCAAGTTCAAGAAGGGCCTACATTCAAATTGTTAGCAAAATTAGAATTACACTATTCTAAAAACAGTAAACACTAAAACACTGAATCGAAAATAAGGAGAAATTCTACACATATGATTAATAAACGAACATAAAAAATTTATTGGTTAAGATCAACGCGTTCGGCTCATTGGGTCTTTTTTCGTTTGTATATTACTAGATTGCACCAAAGTATAGTTCATATATTGCTATGGCAAAATATTGACGTTCCTTATGCTACTAAGGAACGTCAACATTTTTTTAGCTAAGACTTTTTTTTTTTTTATTTATTATTCGTGCCACATTTTTTATAAAGATTAGTACCAATCACAACATATTTCATTTAACATATTGATATATATCACAATAATGAATGTATTTTATTATCTGTCATGTAATTTACAAACTTAAAAACGGAGGTGAAAGGGCCTCATAAGTGGAATAGCCTAGGGCCTCTTTTCATCTAAATCCGGCCCTGGGTACAGCTATAACAAAGATTGATGGTTGAAAAAAAAAAAAAAAAAAAAAAGACTACATCTATCTGCATGCATATATCTACAAAAACAAGACTATCATCAATCTTTAATAAAAGTTAACCACAGGTACACCTATAATAAAGATTGATGGTTGTCGGCGAAAAAAAAAAAAGACTACATTTGTATAAAAAGACTATATTTGTTGAAAAGACTATCTTAGTGTAGGTTAAAAAGAGGATCAATACCAGTCAGCTATCAAAATCGTTCAGCAACTGCATACATCAACCTATAGACAAGTGTGACACATTTAATGTGACCAAGGGGCTTATAGAAAGGTAAGATATCACAACTGGATTGGACAGTTACTACTCAGATTTAAATTGCCTAGAACATGTACGGGATTCTGTGAGAATATGTTCATGTCGGTCGCAGAATACCTAACAATTGAAGCAGGTTGGGAAAGGAAAACACTCTTATCTCAAAGCTGTTGGATAATTTGGTGTTGATTATAGAGGTATGATGTCAAACAACCATTGCAAAGGAAGATTATATCTCTTATTAATGAACGGCTGATGTATTTCTTGTGCAGACAAGTAACTGCACCAACGCTATTTTTTCCATATTACTTTTTTTTTTTTTTGTTTGATTCTTTAGTGCATGCATTACATTTATTTTTGAGTTAGTATGTTTTTTTCCATCTAAGTACAAAATAATATCTCTCTAATATTGTACTGTATGTTCTGAATTTCATGTCTCCCATGTGATTTCTTGTGCCACTGCAGCAAAAAAATAAAAAAAAAAATGAGTACGTTAATGTTCAATTCAGAGTATTAACTATTGAATATTTGTTTTGGAATATGTCTTATACAACAATAATATAGATTTCGAAGATAGAATATATAGAAATAGATACCAATACCAATAGATGCCAAGAAACAAATACTATTTAAAATAAAAACATCTATCTATTACTGTTAGAATAAGTAATATTTTTTATAAAAATCTTAAATATTACGTTATGGCGAAGCATTTACCAATCATCCTATTTGCAAGATCGAACCTATTTAGGAAATTTTGACATTACAAATTGTGAAGTAACTTATTTACAAAATTTTGTGGGCTCAGATAAACAAAAATATACATACTTTCGACAATCATCCAGTGTACACAATCGTGTTTTTTTTCAATTCCTACTATTAGTTCACACTCTCCCTGTATATATCTTGTTCAAATTTTCAATCGTTAATAAAATACTTTTTTATTCCTCAAGTTCAAATAAATTTTTGGAACTTGTAGTGGATGACACTTGATGTTAACACAGTTTTTTTCAAATATTAATTCATTCATTAAATTAAATTAATTGATTTTTTTTTTTTTTTAGATTTAAGTTGCATGTATCTAAAAATAGATGGCTCCAGATGTAAGAGGAAAATTTCACCTTTATTTGTAAAGGACTTGTTTAATGTATGGCTTCTTCAATCAAATCATTTTTTAATACAATAAAAAAAATGACATAGATCGAGGAGCGGATTTTTTTACGTTATTAACAAAGGATCTGATTTATTTGTAAACATCGAAAACATTGTATACGGTATTTTCTAATATTTAATCACTTATTTTTTATGAAATTAATGAATCACTTCCTCTATAATAATTATATATATATCTTTAAAAATATATACCTACATATATGTATACATATCTTTAAAAATACATTATATAATTTAAGATTTTACTTTTTTAGATTTTACTTTTCAATCTTAAAACTAAAAGCAATTATGATAGGGAACATCTTTTACAGGAAAATTTAGTTAAAAGATTAGAAAAAATTAGTTAATACGATATTATTATCATTCATTATTATGTTAAGGATGACACATTGAATTGTATAACAGGCTTGATTTAAAACAAGAATTGGATCGTTTTTTTCCTTATCCGAGTTTTATCTTAAGAAGATAAAAGAACTTCACAATGAATGAAGTTGTTGCGGATTAAATACATCATCTACAAACACTTCATTCATTTAAACTTTGCCATTCCCGCTTCACCACTCAGGTAAAAGATTTTGTTTGCATTTCTGTAAAATTAAAAATTAAATTGATATTAAAATTAAAAATTATTAGTAAAATTATTAATTAAAATAATATGTCATAAACAAGTAATGTAAAAAAATTTTTTTTTTAAAGTCAATTCCTACTTATGTCAACAAAGAAAAATTTTATTTTAGTTAGAGAAATTTTTTCTCCCATATAAAACTAAAATTAATTAATTAAATTTAATGAATGAATTAATAATTGAAAAACTGTATTAACATCAAGTGTCATCCACTACAAGTTCAAAAAAATGTATTTGAACTTGAGTGCATGAATACAAAGTATTTTATGAGCGATTGAAAATTTGAATAGGATATATATAGGGAGAGTGTGAGCTAATAGTAGGAATTGAAAAAAAGGAACCAAATTTAATCTTTGTTAAGATTAATGAATACATATTAGAAACTGTATTTATTTATTTATTTTTGTAAAATGTTGATTTTTAATGTCGAATATGAATGCTGTTTTTTAACTGACAAGTGAAATAGTTCAAATGAAAAGAAGATATATTTTTCTAAAAGCAAATAATGTAAAAATTGCTTTTAAAATACTCAAATTTTTAATGCATCATCTGTGCAAAAAAATTTTTTTATTGAAATCTGCGAAAATTCTCCTGTATTACTCAAAGTGCTAGAGCAATTTATTTACAAATAAATAAATTAGTTCAATTTAATTAATGCTGAAATAATTTAATAATTTATCACGTTCTACTTCTTGGGAGATGTATGTGATTGTTTAAAATAATCATGCTCCGTTTAATAAACTAGTTTCTTTTATTAGTAAAATTATCTTTTTCCTTAAAAACACCTAAATATTTAATTATAATAATTTGTTATAATAATATAATACTTTGTTACAATAATTTATTATCATAATAAAATAATATGTTATTTGTATACTTCTTAACAAATAGTTATGTGTTTACAAGTAATTTTATATTGAAGTATGCTTATAATGGTGAAAATAAAAATTCTATTCTTGCCAGTATAATAAAATATTTAAATGCAAAAATTTCGATTTCAATTTATTTTTAAAAGATTTAAACGCCCTTTAAATTTTAACATATTAAATTTATTTTTAAACTGACACAATTTATATAATTATGCGTTGGAAATTTAATTAAAGTTTCTAAACATTAATACTAATTTAATTAAATTTAAAAGTTTATATACATTAATACTAATTTAATTAAATTTAATTGAAGTTTATATACATTAATAGTAATTTAATTAAATTTAATTAACTTTTCAATACATTAATACTAATTCAATTAAAGTTAATTAACTTGTCTATACATTAATACTAATTTAATTACATTTAATTGAAGTGTCTATACATTAATACTAATTTAATTAAATTTAATTAAAGTTTCTATACATTAATACTAATTTAATTATATTTAATTAACGTTTCTATACATTAATATTAATACAATTAAATTTAATTAAAGTTTCTATGCATTAATACTAATTTAATTATATTTAATAAAAGTAAGATTCATCATCAATAAAGTTTGTAATGGTTTTTTTCGGTATTAGATTTTTTTTTAAGGTTAAATGCATTTTCACTTCCTACGCGTAGTGCAATGCAATTTTCTCTAAGAAACATTTTTATAGATGGTAATTCATGTCGGAATTACAATTTTTATCATTCTCTTAAACAGAGCATTAACTGTTTTTGATCCCAATAATGCTTAAAAGTTATTTATATTCCATAGTTGTATTCCAGACATTGTAATCATCAAAAATTATACAGATATTCGACAGTAATTTAAATTGAATATAATAACTATAGAAAGTTATAATCTAAACTTATTTATCAAATGTTATTATATAAAGTTTAAATGCTATATTATATGACGATATTTTATATGATACCATATAAAGATATTTATATAAAGTTGTTTTTATAGAATTATTGCCTTAAATTGCTATCGAATATAAATAACAATAAATTTATATTTTCATTTATACCTAATAAATATAAACGGCCGTGCTTATATCTGCTATTATTTTATTAATCCCAGTAATACATACTAGTTACAAAAAAAAATTGATTTATTTTACATAGGTAGTTTTCTTCGGAAAAATATCAATAGTAACTGAAAATTAGGATTTAAGAAAGAAGAAGAAAATAATTTCAAAAGAGAAGTTGTCAAATTAATTATTTAATTTTAAACTTCATATTGTCATGTCATATTCATATCATCTTCATTCAGCATTGTTACAAGAACACATAAAGCATTAAAATTATTATAAATCATTAATTTTTAGTAAAAATCATATTTTTAAGGTTTTTTTAACCTCATGTAATTTAGAAATCCATTTTAACACTTTAATTTTATGATAAAAAAGCTTATAGAGATTTTAATTACACAGTAGATAAAAGATAATTGGATTCATGGATTAAAAAAAAAAGAATATTGGATTTTAAAAGTTTGAATATGAACTTGTATTTCAATGGAAAAGTGTAAGCAGATCAAAGCTCATAATGTGCTTTGCTGTAAGTGACTGCAAATCTAGTAGAATAAGAGGAGAATTTCACAAAGCGTCTAGTATTAAACTTTTAAAATTTTAAAATAAAGAACTTTGATTTTCTCAGATTGAATACAAATTTTTTTTATACAGAAATTTTTTTTCCCTAAAAGAATAATAATCATGTTTTTTGTCAGAACTGTCACATTAAATGTAACAAGAATTTTTTTAAAATAAAAAGTAATTCAGATTTGATATTTTAACTACTAGTTAATATTTTTCTATTATAAAATAAATTTCATTAAATTCTTTATCTGTAAATAACTGAAAGCGAATCATTTTCTTAAAAAGAAAACTTTCCTTAATAAATAAGAACTATTATTTTTTACTTATAATAACAAAACATTATTTCGTACTTTTAGCAAACTGAATTACTTATAGAAGAAGATGATGGCAAATTGTACAGATGTACAAGATGAACCGATCCATAAACAAGAAGATGAACTTCTACCTTTCGAATTAAATTATATGCCAGAATTTGTTCTAAGAAAGAAGGAAAACGAATTAAATTGCATTCATGCCGATAAACAAAAATGTTTACAGGAGCTGAAAGATTTATTGAATGGTATATATATTTTTATGCTTTTTAACGACATACTATTGAATTCAAACAAGTAATATATAAAATTCTTTTAAGTCAGTTCCTACTTTTTTTCACTATATTGCACAAAGTCCTTTATAAAAAACTTTCATAATTTTTAAAGTTTATCTGCCGCCATCTATTGGTAGATACATGTAACTTAAATCTAAAAGAACTCAAAATGAATTCATTAAATTTAATTACTGAATTAATATTTGAAAAAAAAAAACTGTATTAACATCCAGTGTTATCCACTACAATCAAAAAATGTGTTTGAACTTGAGTGGATGAATAAAAAGTATTTTATGAACGATTGAAAATTTGAACAAGATATATATATAGGGTGAGTGTGAGCTAATAGAAGGAATTGAAAAATGAACACAGAATGCTTTCCTCTTATTTTGAGTATCTTTGAAATTGTAAACTTTTTAAAACTGAGTACTCTTTTTTTCGGCTTTCGTGTGTTGAGGATTATTTGCCATCGATTATTTCATATAAATACAAAAGAACATCTCAATTCATTTAATTAAAATTTTTTTTGAGATTTTGTATTTTCAATTTAAGATAACTAAACAGTTTTTTCCCTTACGTCTTGTTTTTTCAGTTCCTTTTAAAAAAGGGTGGCCGTGGCATGGATGTTTGTTAGTGGTTCGGAATCCCCTTTAAACTGTAGGTACCGGTCTGTTTAGCCTTCGTATGCACAAGATGATCGTAGAAGACAAATCAAACCAATCTTAATAAGGAACTGAATTATAAACTTAATTGGAGATATAATATTAATTATAACCAAATAATATGTATGTTATGCAAGATATTTGAACATCAGATTGCAAATTTCTAGAGGAGCCAGATACATTTTGATGACTGGGAAACATATATCATGGCTAGGTGGAATTGATTTCCGGACACAGCAGATGGTGCTGCATAGACGCGGGACTTCCAAACGTTCTCGCAGAGACACCCCTCATTTCACGCACTGATGAATCAGAAGTAGGATGATTGATTGAACGTGGAACTAGCGGATATGCATCTGACTTAAGAGAATTCGGATTGAAATGAGCGAGTCGCACAGTACTTGTACGCGTAACAATATCCGATGAGGTCAACTCTCAGCTATAGCATCTTTAAATGGCTTCACCAGCGAATTTTTGAGATTGGTTCTTTCTCTGGAGCAGTGGTTCTCAAAATTATTGAAGTTAAAATCCTACTAATAATTGTAGGTGCACTATATAGATATACTATACTTTCTGAAAAATAAGTTGTAATAAGTAAGTGGAATATTACAAGGAAAAATAATGCTGAAAAAAAAAAAATAAAATGAAACATATCTTAAATTTATTCATTCTAGCGTTTATGTGAAACATGAGCCTGACTGATGTGTGCGACCCATTTATGTGCCCTAAGGATCTTTTCAATTTTGGGCAAATATTTGAGAGGCCAACTCTCATTTCATTGTCAGTATATTGGAGATTAATTAAATTTAATTACTGAATTAATATTTGAAAAAACTGTATTAACATCAAGTGTCATCCACTACAAGTTGAAAAATGTATTTGAATTTGAGTGGAGGAATTAAAAGTATTTTATTAACGATTGAAAATTTGAACTAGATATATATAGGGAGAGTGTGAGCTAATAGAAGGAATTGAATAAGAACCGCATTTATTTTATTATTTTCATTTATATTTTTATGTATTTGAGTTAAAAAATGTATGCATACAATATAATTGATTCAAGGAAATTTACAATTGTATGATAGGTCCGCATTCAAAGCATTACTGAAGGGCCTACAGACCGAGTTTAGCACACTTTATCTGCATTTTTAAATAAACAGCCTTTTCATTTAATAAATGACCTTCCATTCAGAAGTCATCTGATACTAAAACGTCCTGTACATATTTCTTTCAAATCTTTCCTTTTTAACCTAATCTTTAAAAAAAAAACTGAATATATAATATGTTTCAGTTAAAATTCTACGTATATTTTTGAGGAAGTAATAGCAAATGTTATTTTTAGTGCTCGTATTGTATGTTTAATGATATATATCATTCTTTTGAGTACTGCTTTAATGTAAATATGCACATATTTAATTTTCAATTCAATTCATACTTAATTTACATTAATTTTTTATACCTCAAGGAAAAAAATTATTATTTTTCACAAGTGATTTTAATTTGAGATTTCTGGAATCGATAAATTCTTGAAAGCAATTCGCTTTTTTACGATAAACATATCTGCATTTGTAATTTTTTGAAATATTTTCTCATCTAATTATGATTTAATACTGTGTGCCTAGTTTGAAAACATTTCCTTGTACGAAGTTTAACCTTATTCAATTCCATCTATTAGCTCACGTTCTCCCTATATATATCTTGTTCAAATTTTCAATCATTAATAAAATATTTTTATTCATCCACTCAAGTTCAAATATATTTTTTTGAACTTGTAGTGGATGACACTGGATGTTAATACAGTTTTTCAAATATTAATTCAGTAAATAAATTTATTTAATTAATTGTAGTTTTTTAGATTTAAGTTGCATATATCTACAATAGATGGCATCAGATAAACTTCAAAAAATGAATCAAAATTATTTATAAAAGACTTTCTGCAATAGAGTGAAAAAAAAAAAGTAGGAATTGACTTAAAAATTTTTTTTTTTATATTACTTGTTTTTCAAGGTACTTAAGAAAATATAAGATAACAATAAGTTTCAAGATTTTTAAAAGTTAATAGGTATAAAATAATGAAAATTTTTTTTTTTTTTGTTGGCTAATTATTGCAATCTGAATTAAATAAAATTTAATTTCATTTAATTAAATTTTAATTTCTGTTTCTATTGTTTAATTTTTGTCATTAGAATCTTACACTATTTCTTTTCTTCTATATCTAGGCCAAAAAAAAAGTTGTCCAAAGGCATTGTTTTTTTGAAGAAGATTTCCTGCATCTATATCTTATGCATAGCAAATATAGAGTCGACAGGGCATTTTCGTTCATTCGAAATTACCTAAACTTGAGAATAAATCACAGTTATTTGTTTCGAAAAATTGATTTCGATTTTTTACAATAAATCCAGCATGCCAGTTTTCTACTGTGCTACCTTATAGATGTCCAGATGGTTCTGTGACGGTGCTTAGTGAATTAGGTAAGTATGTGCCATCATGCATCTTGTAGTATTTTTATTTGCCAAATATTTTTAGGTAATATCCTTTTAAACTACTCAAGTGATTTGCCAAATTGGCAAATATTTGAATCACGTTGTATAATACAGCTACTAATTATAACAGAAAAAATGTATCATATTTCATGAAGTGTGTAAAACCAACATGCGCCTTGTTTTACTTACAAAAATTTTCCTGAAAGTGCCCATAAAACATTTGCAGGTGTGTTGGTGGTATTGACTATTTATTTGTAGAATGCGGTTTGCATTGACAGGGAGAGGATCGAGCAATTTGGTTAGAATAATAATTGTTTCAATATACTGTACTCAGGGCCGGATTTTCCTATAGCTAACTAGGCTGCAGCCTAGGGCCTCAAGATCAAGAGGGGGCCTACATTCAAATTATTAGCAAAATTAGAATTACACTATTCTAAAAACAGTAAGCACTGAAACACTTTTTTTTATTATTTGAATTTTGTTTCTTTGTAAATGTTGTATCTTATGTTTGATTAGTTATTGTTACAAGTACTATATACGGTGCTAAGAATAAATGTCCAAATAAGTGTTCTCGACTTTTTATTTTTATTTATTATCCGTGCCACATTTTTTATAAAGTACCCATCACCACATGTTTCATTTAACATATTGATATATATCACAGTAATGATGTATCTCTCATGTAATTTACAAACTTAAAAATGGGAGGTGAAAAGGGCCTCGTAAGTGGACTAGCCTTGGGCCTCTTTTTATCTAAATCCAGCCCTAACTGGACTTTACAAACTAAGGTAGTTTCAAGGTGGTCAACAAAGTTAATTAAAAATAAAATTTTAACGGCAAAAAAGTACTTTGGCAGTTATGGTAGACTTTCAAGGTGTCTACGATACCATCTGGATCGTGACAGACTTTTTGAGAAATTAAAAAGCATTGGAATTAAGAGTAGCATGCTCACTACTACTACACCACACAACATCACTGTGCGTAGAGGTGAGTTGCCCCTATACAGTTTGGGAATGATGTGGGTGAAATGAATGGATGCAAGATGGAGGAGGAAAGATTTTGCATAATTCCACTTTTTGAGGTACAGAAGTTGAACAACGAGGAAAATTCTTATAAAAATAGAAGAGAATATCAAAAATTTTAAAAAGGTCGAAATATGAAATGCGAAAATATATAAATACATTAACTAAGATATTAGAAAAAAAATTTAAAAACAATGTAATACAATAAACACTACATATGAGTATATACAAATCACAGAGCTGAAAGAATATTCATCAAAGTAATTATTATAGAAATTAGAAAAAGAGCAATAGCTAATAAATAAATAGACAGTTGAAGCAATTGCTGCAAAATTATGAACAAGGGAAATAAAAAAGGCAGGAAGATATTACATAAGAGATATTAGAGAGTTTTTGCATAACGTATTTTGGACATTCGTTAGCTTTTTCCTCCCTAGCGCGCAAGCTCATTGGAAATTGCGCATGCGTATCTGTAATAATATTTCTTATGTGCATGCGCGCTAGGGAGAAAAAGCTAACGGATGTCCAAAATACGGTATGCAAAAACTCTCTAATATGCAAGGTACATAACTAGATAATTGGTATTGGAACTAGTAATTGGCACATCCTTAAGAATTTACTAAAAATTAAAAACATCAATGTTAGCATGTTTGCGGACAATCTAATCGTAGTGTGCCCAAAAGTAAGACCAATTATTTTTTTTTCAAAAACTCTTTATTTATTCTTACAAATTTATTTCATCGCCTTCAAAGTAATCCCCTCCGGATACAATGCACTTATGCCAACTTTTTTCCAATCCTCAATGCATGCTAAAAAAAGTCATCGACAGGCCTTCAAAGCGCGCCGATTCATGTTGAATCTCTTCAATGGACTCAAAACGGTGTTCCCGGAGTGGTCTTTTGAGTTTAGGGAATGGCCAGAAGTCGCACGGTGGGAATACGGTAGTTGTGGAACGATATGAGTTTCATTTTTGGTGAAAAAGTCACGAAGAATCAATGCAGTGTGAGCTGGCTCATTCAGTGTTTTCGGCACTAATTGAGATTTGAAGCATTTGAGGCCCAAAATGGAATTGACCGATCCTTTTGAAATTCCAACATCAGCAGCAAGATCTCTAATTGTAAATCGACCGTTTGCAAGCACCAAATCTTTAATTTTTTGGACATGAGCTTCGCCGGTTGAGGTTGATGGTTGACCAGATGGCTCTTCGTCTTTAACGCTTTCTCTGCCTTCTTTGAATTGTTTATACCACTTCTAAACATTTCTTTCCGATATAGGAATGCTCACTGAATACCTTCTGCAACATTCTGTACGTTTCCGCAAACAAAATTTAATGCAAGTTCTTTTCTCAATTAATTCAGACATTTCAAAAATCGTCGGAATCAGTTTTCGCGTCTCACAAAGCCAAGCTTAACTCAAACACTAATGAATATTTTGATGTCAAATTTCACACATATGTCAAGGACATGCGATCTAAAAAAGAAAAAAAAAAAAATTGAAATTCCTTAAGCTCCGGAAATTTTAAATTGAAAATTGGTCTTACCTTTTGGACACAGTAGTAGATGACTTTTCTAAGAAAGATGACAATGAAACGATATTGAAGGCTGCTGCACAGTCGATAATGGAAGAAAAATATCCAGAGACTCAATGGACAATAATATTTGGGCCCCGAATAGACGAGGTAGAGAGACAGGTATCTATTCTGAGTTGTTTCCCCAGTATGCACTTGTAGAGAAATTTATGACAAATTTTGACGCTGAAATCTATGCTATACATTCAGCAATACGTAATTTAAAAATCAGAGTAAATAATGATTGCTACTCCAAATTGGTAATATTCGAACAGCCATACAAGCTGTCTCGTTAAATCATCACATTGAAACCCCAATAATAACTCATATTAAGAAAGATATCAAATATTTAAGAAATAAATCCAAGCAAATTGCATTCCAGTGGATACCATAACACGTGGGAATTAAAGGTAATGAAGCAGCAGATTCACTTGCAAAGAAAACCATGGGAATATTGGAAAGAAACAAGTTCCACCAAAATCTTACAAGAAAAATATTCATATAGAAATTTTTAAGAAACTGAAAGATAATCTCATAACTGAATCTGAAGGCAAAAACTGACACAATATTCAAGACAGCTGAAAAATCTTTAACTCCAGACCACGTAAAAGAGGCGGTTGCCAACTTTCGATTAAGAACCGGACAAAATTGTCTTGCGGAACTCCTAAACAGGATAGGTGTCCACGCCTCGAACACTTGCCCAATATGTAAAGATCGAACAATGAATTCAGACCATCTTTTGAAATGTCCAGGACTGAACAGGAGACAGCGCCAAGAAGTCTACAGTTGTATTGGGAAGACAGAGGACTCAAGGGCTAAAAAATAAATGTCTAACCCCTTCATTTACTCTCTCCCTTTTGACTTTTTGTGGCGTGGAAGACCAACTTATTATTGAAATCTGTCATACTGTAAGTTTACTTTGTTCTCCTTGGTCCTTCTTTGTGTGTAATCCTTATTGTAATGGATTGGTTTCCAATAAAAGCCATATGTTACAACATATACTGTACTTCTAAAATTGTTTGCCTTTTTTTTTTAGTTAGTCAAAGTGAATTTAATTCAAGATAACGGTCTTATTCAGATTTAAGTCAGATATCGGTAAATATATAAAATACTGTACCCATTATTAAGTCTAATTTGCTCCAAATTTTCAAGTAAACAAACAAAATGGCCGCAGCGGTTTTCAAGCAAAGCGAATCATTACTTAGAATTTATTGAATTGTATCCTTAGTTTGGTCACCTAATTTATCTATTTAATAAAAAAAAAAAAAAAAAGTACTTTACAAGGACCTTTTGCCACTCTTTCCAAACACAAACACAAAGCATGAAGGTTTTTTTAAAAATTTGTGTCCCAAGTAATTTTTAAACTTCCATTTTTTAAAATTTTTTTCTGTTGTGTTGTGCAAAGATGTGCTTTCAAAGAACACATCCAATTTCTAAGCAAACAGAAGTTATTTAAGAAAATTTGCTTAAGAATAGCTGCTGCCTTTAAGAATGCGTTTAGTGTGTGCAGAATGATAAAAGTTTTACGTTTCAGGCAAACTGGATCCAGCCAATATTTCCTTAGAAACTCTCAAACAAATTGCTTACATGACATACCAGCAAGCACTGCGCAACCCCGTGACGCAAGTAACTGGATTTAGTATCATCGATGACTTCGCAGGAACTGGGTTTCAGCATCTCAGATACTGCAAGCCCTTCCTTATGTATTTATTGAATCATATAACATTCGTAAGTACAACATTTTTAATTCAAAGTTTCTTTTGATTTAAAGGAAAACTAAAAATATTTTATTTATTATATAACAATTAAATAGTTTTGTAGTCATTATAATATTAGAAATATAATGTTAATGTTATGACCAATGACTCAATATATCAGGTTGCATGTTTTGAAGGGTAATTATAAAACATGACAATACCGATTAACTTAATACTTTTAATTACCTTGTCCACTTTCTCATATATATATATATATATATGTATGTGTGTATATATACACTCATGTCCATAATTAAGGATAATTCAGAATCACACAGAAATTGAACTCTAAAATAAAAATTTCACCTGTAGAATTATCACACATCTTGAAGAAGAATATGCAAATTACAGGAAACCACCAGATGGTGCGGATAGTACGTCACAATGACGAGAGTGTAAGAGAGGGGTATATAAGGAATGGTGGCAAAGAAGTAAAATTGTTCACAAGCACTTTAAAAGAATTTCAGTGCAATTACCTCATAGTTATGGCACAAAGGAAGCATTTGAACGATTTTTAAGTGGTAGAATAATCGGACGACTGGAATGTGGACGTACCCAGCTGGAAGTATCCGAGGAACTTGGAATCGTCCAGAGTGTCATCTCCAGGCTTTGGCAACGATTCCAAGATGATGGTACGTTTGGGGAGGAATTATTCTTGGTTCCAGAACTGACCAGAGTGTAACGATGTCTGAATGTTCAGAGTGTAACGATGACAGGCCACATCTATCGGGATGTCATTCTGGAACAACATGTACGTTTGTTTCGGGGCGCCATGGGTGCTTAATTTCTGTTTATGGATGACAACGCCCGTCCTCACCGTGCAAACATTGTAGACGAATGCATTCAATTGGAGGATATCACCCGTATGGATTGGCGAGCATACTCATCGGACTTGAATCCAATAGAGCATGTGTGGGATATGCTTGTCCGAGGAATTGCAGCCCGTCAACCCCTCCCACCTGTCAACCGGAACTTCGGAGGGCATTGCTTGATGAGTGGTGTAATATTCCCCAAGATCAGATTGATAATTTAATACTCAGCATGCCTAGACGTTGTAAGGCCTGTATTGCATCTTCCGGCAGACATACTCCATATTAACCATCATACTAACCATGTTATACTGTTTTTTGTAAATAGGTTCGTTTTTGAAATTTGCTCCAGGGAGTAAAAATCGCAATTTTTATTAATTATGTCAAACATATAGCATCTTTTTTGCTGTTTACCTTTTGTTTAATAAATAGACTTTACAAATAAGCCAAATTTGTTTTTGCTTCTGTCTCTTTCTTTGCCTGAACTTCATTATCCTTAATTTATGGACATGAGTGTTTTTTATGAATTTATTGTTTTCTACTATTGTTCATATATGTATTGTTAAATTTAAAAACTTTTTATCTATAATGCGTATAATGTAAAAATATTTTTAAAGGAAGAAAATTAAATGTATTAAAAAAAAAAATTCTTTTCAACAGGCCGTATTACCAGCAAGGTTTACAGGTTTTCATTTAGTTAATGGCAATTACATAACGAATTTGTTGATAAGATTGTCAATGCCTTTTTTCCTGAGGAATTCAGAAGAATGGTAAGTAAATTAAACCTGTGTGCATGCATAGATTCTGTAATGCAGTTGCATCGAATTAAAAGTTAAGTATTAAATGTCATTCTAAATAAGTATTTTATTTTACATGGGAATTTTTGTATTTGAACGCAATATACTTATCTAATTTTTACACTGTTTCAAATAATTAAGAAATTCTGCTTATGAATTATTGATCGTGATTATTTATGCATTTAATGATTACCAATTTTCTTAATGGATGTTTTTAATGTTCAATAAAATAATAGTATTTGAACAAAACAACTTTTATTTTTAGAAGTACATATGTTTTAGTTTTATACAAAGTCACACACACACACACATAATATGTACAGTAGAACCTCTGTAAGTCGAACTTTCAAGGAGACGCCAAATAATTCGATTTATAGAGTTTTTGACTTATGGAGGATTTCGACTTACACGGATTTTATACGGAAATATTCGACTTGTAGAGGTTTAGATTCTAACTTATTTTGAGTTAGAGAGGTAAAATAAATAAAAATTCAAGTTATAGAGGTAATAAACATGTTTATTTGTTAGAGTTCAAATGAAATCCATAGCAATAATTAGAATTATAAGAATAAGAATTATAATAAGAATTTTGCAAAGAATTGGTTATTCTATTTACAGTATACTCATACATTGTTTTCTTAGAAACAGTGACGTGCATTGTCGGCAAATCCTTAAAGTCGGTAACTTATTTTTCTTCGAGCTATAGAGATAATTAATTTCAAATGATCGAGTTGTAAAGATGTAAAATCAAACATTGCTAATGTTCGAAATACAGAGGTCCAATTTTTTTCGAGGGAAAATATATACCAAAATGGCTTGTGGGGATTGACTAATTATTTCCATATATAGAGGGTCGAAATTTCGAGTAATGGAGGTTTTGAGGCTTGGAGGGAAGGGAAAATTTTTTTTTTCGAGTTTTGGAGGTTTTTCGACTTATTGCGGTTCGAGTTAATAGAGGTTCTACTGTATATATATATATATATATATATAATATACACTCAAGAGCCAAAACATTATGACCACCCCTACATTTTGCAATGAACTCGCCTGGATGACGTGAAAGGCATGTGATCAGGTGGAAGTGGTATTTAACTGGTATTAAGTGGTGGTATTAATCCATGCCAAGGCGGGTTGAAGCTGTGTTGCGCGCCAAAGGTGGGCCAACTCGTTATTGGCAGGTGGTCATAATGTTTTGCTCTTGCGTGTATATATATGTGTGTTGTGTGTGTGAAAATAATTCAGGAATGCTCAGAGTGGAGTTTAGGACAACAGCACGAAATCTGTGGATAATGTAATATTTTTTTGTTTGAAAAATTAATTAGTTTTTATTTTCTAATAGGCGGCCTGAAAAATTCATAGGCTGACGCATAGATGGGGGCACTAGTATTAAATCCATGTAATTCTTAGTTAGCCCTAACCTTTAAAAGACACGTGTATAAATTTGACAGCTGTTGCACTATTAGTATGGGAGTTATAGCATTTTTAGTGAAGCTATAGCATTTTAAGTGTTCATCACGTGCAGTCCACTCGGCTGACTGTCGATTGGCCTCCGGTGTGAAATGATGGAGCCATGTTTCATCCATTGTCACATATCGACGCAAAAGTTCGAGTTTATTACGATTGAACAGCTCCAAACACTGCTTAGAATCATCAATTCGTTGTTGTTTTTGGTCGATTGTGAGCTCGCGCGGCACAGAACTTTCGCATATCCAAATATTCATTCACGATATGTTCAACACGTTCCTTTGATATCTTTAGGGTCTCAGCTACCTCAATCAACTTCACTTTACGGTTATCAAAAATTATTTTGTGGACTTTTGATGTTTTCGTCGGTAGCAGCCTCTTTGAGGCGTCCACTGCGTGCATCGTCCTTGGTGCTCATTTCGTCTCGTTTAAATTTAGCCAACCATTTCTCTACGGTTGATTTTCCTAGTGCAAAGTCCGAATAATGTTTATCAAGCCAAGCCTTGGCTTCAATAGTATTTTTTTTTTTTGCCAAAAAGCAGTGCTTTATTAACACCACGAAATTCCTTTTTATCCATTTTTTCAAACTAACAAAAGTTGCTTCACTAAAACTGCTATAACTCACATACTAATAAGTGCAACAGCTGTCAAATTTATACACGTGTTTTTGAAGGTTACGGCTAACTAAAAATTATATGGATTTAATACTATGTGTTCTATGTGTCAGCCTACGAACTTTTCTGCCCACCTGCTAAAGTGTGAAATTGTGTTATTTATAAATTTTTTTATTTCAAAAAATAAATAAATGGGTTATTTGTATATAATGATTTGTTATATATATTTGAATATATTGATTGTTTGGATTTATCTCTTAAACAAATAAACGGATTGCGAGTTAAAAGGATTTTTTTTTTAAAATTTGTATTGTTAAGAAAAATTTCAAAAGAATTTTGATATAAAAATACATAAATTATTTATTATCACAAATACAATTGAATAAATGTTTTACAAAATTGATAGGGAAAAGTTTTCATCTATTTTGAAATAACATTAAATTGCCTATATTTCACATTTGTCGAATTCATCGGCATACTGATCCATATTTTGAAATAGCTTAATACATTAACGTGCAAAACGTAGGCAACAAATTCATTTTTCAACATATAACCATGAAATTGTTGAAAAAAAGCGTTTTGCGACTAATACAGAAACAAATAATATAAAAGAAAAAAATTTAAAGTCAATTCCTACTTTTTTTTTCACTATATTGCAGAAAAGTCCTTTATAAATAAAGTTAAAATTTTCCTCTTACATCTGGCGCCATCTATTATTAGATACATGCAACTTAAATCTAAAAAAAAAAAAAAAAAAAAAACTAAAATTAATGAATTAAATTTAATTACTGAATTAATATTTGAAAAAACTGTATTAACATCAGTGTTATCCACTACAAGTTCAAAAAAAAAAAATGTATTTGAACTTGAGTGGATGAATAAAAAGCATTTTATTAACGATTGAAAATTTTAACATATATCTAGGGAGAGTGTGAACTAATAGTAGGAATTGAAGAAAAAGGCAACTGAGTAGAATATTGATGCTTATATATCAGCATTGTGACATCAGAGGGGATGCTCTGTTCGCAGCACACGAACGCTCAGTGCCAAGGCAACTTGAAAAAGAAGAGTGTAAAGAAGAGTGTATTAAGTGTCAGTATTTGCTCAGTTAAAAAGAAGGAGGAAAGACACATTTCCAGATATGCTCTGCAAATGATAGTGAAATCGTACGTTCATAATGGCGACAAAAAAACCATCAAGACACCTTAACACGTGGTAGAACGATCGGTAAACTTGAAAAGCAGCGTGGTTTTAAGTGTGTTGCACAAGAGTTTGGAATCGACAAAAGTGTAGCATAGTTTCAAGAGCTTGGAAAGCCTTCCAAATGACAAGTATAGCCGTAAGAAAGGTTTGCGGTGGTCGGTCGAGAAAAACAACGACGAGCGATGATCGTATATCGTTCTGCAAACAAAAAAGAGACCGGAACCAGACACAGGGAAACATTGCTCTGCCGCTCTGGCTCTCGGTACCACAGTTAGCGGGTTCGAATCCCGGTGGTGTCCTGGATGTTTGTAGTGGTTCGGAATCCACTTTTAAATCGTAGATTCCTATCTCATATGACCGTAGAGCGTTACAGAGCCCAGTCTGGATTCTGTCTCACCCACATCATTCCCAAACTGTAAAGGACAACTCACCTCTAGGCACAGTGATGTGGTATGGTGTAGTAGTATTAGTAGTAACATTGCTCAGCAGCTGCGTACAGCAACGGGACGACAGGTGTTATGATTTACTGTGGCCAGACGTTTGCGTAAAGTTGGCCTATTCGCCCTTCGTCCTGAACGCTGAATACCATTAATAGCAGCCCATCGGCAGCGCCATTTTACAGTGGCGTCAAGAACTCAAAGACTGAACATCTCATCAATAAAGTCATATTCTGTTTACAGTCGAGTCAAGAGTCGTTTCAATCTGAGCAATGATTCTCAGAGCCAGTTGATATGGAGGGAGGTAGGGACACGGTTTCATCTCACTAACATCAGGAGACCGTTGATGTGGTCCTGAAGTGCTTGTGTAGGGAGGCATTATGTTGAATGGGCGAACATAGTTCCACATTTTCGACAGAGGCTCACTTACCGGAGATCGTTATTGCAATCAAATTATCTTCCCCCATGTGCATCTGTTTCGAAGTGACATTGGTCCAGATCTTATTTATGTGGATGACAATACACGTCCACATAGGATCTCTACTGTTGAGGAGCTTCTAAAATATTATGATATCTGCAGAATGGATTGAACGATGCACTTCCCTGATTTAAATTACATATAGCATGTCTGGGATGCTTTGGGGAGACGCCTGACAGCAAGAATCTACCCTCCTGAGAATACCAGACAGCTGAAACAGATGCTCCCTGAAGAGTAGCAACTCTAACCTCAAGAACTGGTGGATAATTTGTATTGAGTATGACAGATGGTGTCACGCAACCATTGCAGTTAGAAAAGGTCATATCCCTTACTAAAGAGACTTCTGTCAATAAAGCCTTTTCCTGCGTTGTTCCAAAATGTATGCGTACAGTTAGTTTTCGGGTACGATACTTTCCTCAACCTATAAGTACTGAATTTCGTCTTTGTAGTATACATTTTATGTCTCCCTTTTGATTTTTTGCGGAATTATGGAAAATTTAGAGAAGTGGCTTAGTTTTGCACACTAGCGTACACTATGATACTTTTTTTTTTTATTGATGTAATATTATGATGTTTAATATATAAATTTATGTTATCATTCTTTTATTAATTTTTGTTATTCAGTGTTATGTTTAATTACTTTTAATCCAATTTTTTATTTTGGTTTTTTTTTTCCTTTAATATATATTTTTTATTTATATAATTTTTTTAATATCTTTATTTTTCTAGTTATTCTGTGTTTTTACAGTTCTTTCTATCTAAAGACTAATCGAATCTTCCTTCGTAATCTGCTAATCGTTTTGTATATCAATAGCATCGAATTCGATATTCTTTAAATTTTAGTTTCCTAAGATTTCTCAATTAATTTTAAGTAACCATTGTCAAGGATACAGGATTAAACTGCATTCCAAATGATGATCTATGACACTAACTTTATGATCCTAATCCATCACAGCAAAATAAGTTTCGTTGTTGGAAAATGAAACGAATCGATGACTTTCAGATCTTCATTCACTCGACTCCTGAAGATTTGCTGAATCACTTCCCACGCTCGGCACTTCCGGTGAAATATGGAGGAACCTTGACCGATTACTACACGGCTGACTGGCTGAAGAGAGCAAACGAACAGCAGGGCAATTTTCCAGTAGGAGGACAAAAGAATATATTCTGATTTCTCAGCTAATTAAAACTATGTATATATTTTACGTTAATTTTACTTTGTATATATTTTTTTCCAATAAATGAAAATTCATTAAAAGCCAGTTGATTATTTTTAAATGACATTTGCATGCAATATCTGTTTACTAAAATGATAATTCATTTTTCATACATTACTTGAGTACTGTATTCACACCTGATTAAAAAAAAAAAAAAAAATTATTCCGATTCTGTCTCGTTTGCCTGCCTTCTATTGAAGTTCTTTCACGGCCAAATCAAAGAAATAAAAATTTAACAACGACAAACACAATTTTAACTTTCAAAAATTTTTAGAAACTTCGGTTATGTCATCCAATGAAGTTGACTCACAACAATCCTTTAGACAACTCAAAGGTAACGTTTCAACAAGATAGGCATGAGAAGACCACGGGACCAGTAGTCAAGGGCAGGAATAGACGAACAGATATGATAAACAAATATGAACTGACGAACAAATATAATGAAAAACATAAATAAACGAACAGTTATGATATCACTCCTAAAAAAATTAAAAAAACACTACACTTGACGTTACCGCATAAATGTCGAGATGAAACGATTATCACGATTTCATTTGACTTGAAAAAGATTACACATCAGCATATACAAACTTTAAAGTGCAGAATCCTCATTTCAATAGCTTAATTTGTTTTATTGTGAATACTCTTGTTGTTATCTTTTTTAGATGTTATTACGCTTATTCAATTCTTTCTATTAGCTCACATTTTCCCTGTATATTCCTTGTTTAAATTTTCAATCGTTCATAAAATACTTTTTATTCATCCACTCAACTTCAAATACATTTTTTTTGAACTTGATAATAAAATACACTTCACTACACTTGAAATAATACACTACAAATACACTACACTTCACAATATACTGCAACTACATTGCACTACAAATACAATACACTACAAATACACTGCACTACAAATACACTGCACTTCAAATACATTTTTTTTGAACTTGTCGTGGATGACACTTGATGTTAATACAGTTTTTCAAATATTAATTCAGTAATTAAATTTAATTAATTAATTTTATTTTTTTTTTTACATTTAAGTTGCATGTATCTAATAATAGATGGCGCCAGATGTAAAAGCAAAATTTCAACTTTATTTGTAAAGGACTTTTCTGCAATATAGTAAAAAAAAAGGGAATTGACTTTAAAAACTTTTTTTTTGAATTACTTGTTTTTATTCTTAATTGTACTAGAATGATTCGTGGCGCCATCCAATGGCTTTTGACACAAACAGATATTACGATTAAGAAATTGTGAATGGTCTTTACCATTATAATAATTGTTTAAATTTTTTAGGAATCTTGGAGTGGACAGCTACGAGTAATTGTGCAGTTTAAAATGGCTTTCAATTTTTGTTTTTGATTTTTAACTTTGTAAAATTTCCTTTTCAACCTTTTTAATGGATGCAACCAACATTTTTTTTATATTAACTTTTTAATTCAGTAATGCAGGTGTGGAAGTTCTCAGGGTATAATTTACTTCACAGGAAACTGGTACATTCATCTTAATATCTTTGTCTTCAAAATTTATTCTTTATTCTTAAAATATATTGTCTACCACTTTTGGAAATAAATAATAATAATAAAACCTAAAAGATCTGAAGCGACTGAAATGAAATAGATGTGAAACATAACATAATAATCAACAAAGCATTTAAAATTGAAAAGTCACCTACAGAAATTTAAAAACATTATAATATATGACAAATTATTTGTTTATATATAATCACTTAATGCACGGAGTATAAAGTTAGTAATTCTTCATATACTTTTATAATCTTTTTAAAAGACATTTCTTAAGATCTTATTAAAAGATAAGTGATAGACAACTACTTAAAAATGTTTATATTATTAATACTATAAAACCTATTGATAAAATTAATTAAAGTGTGTTTATCAGAGCGATTCATTCCCAAAATAAGTAATGATAGGTTTGAAATAGACCCAGTCCTGAATTGTACACCAATTAAACGTCTATAAAAGATTATTTAAAAATATTTAGTTTAATATATAAACATATGAGGCCTGAATGGCCGAGTGGTTAGCTCTCTGGTGCTCGGTACCACAGGTGTCGGGTTCGAGTCCCGGCAGTGCCATGAATGTTTGTAGTGGTTAGGAATCCATTTTAAACCGTAGGTTCCGGTACTAATAGGATCGTGGAGCGTTTCGGGGGCATTGTTACTCCACGTCCGTATCCTCAAGTTAAATGCGCCCCCTGGGTAATGTGAAGTGAGTAACGTCTGTGCAGCGCTTGCCTTAAGGCATCCAAGACTAAGATGTCAAAATGTTTGCCAGCTGCATTAGAACAAAAAAAAAAAAATATATATAAATATTTGTTTTATATATTAATATATTTTTTGACTATCCATTATAACTATAATATTTTTAGAAGTTTCTGGTAATTGACTTGATGTAGCTGTTTAAACATACAATATTGACTAGTTATATTGTGTGTTTAAATAGCCACATCAAGTCATCAACATAGACTTTCATATTAGTGTTTTTTAATCCATATTTTCGCAGAAAATATAATATATTGAATATTTTATTTCTATAAGAAAAAAAATGGTGCTATGAGCCAAAAATTTTCAAATTACTTTAAACATAATTATTTTACACATATAACATAATTACGTGTAGATATACTAATATTCCAAAAGAAACTGTCAGCTAATAATGCTGAATATTACATTTAAACTTACATACAGAGCATAAAATTATATAAAAAAAAATGTAATTGTATTTTTTGCTTTGTTGCCGGGGTATATTGCAAATTCTGAATTTACATTCAAGGAAAATGTCAAGAATTTCTTCTTTATCCTTAAGGCATTACAATTACCACAATTAGAAATAAGAAACGAAAAGCGCTCAAAGGACTTTAATATAGTAGATCTGAAACATCGCATAATAACCTACAAAGAATTTAAAATTGGAAAGGAAAAGTGAAATATGGGTTGCTTTGAAATTACAGTGTTCCATTTAACAATTGTTATTTTTGGAAAAAAAAGAATTTTTTTTTGTTCTAATGCAGCTGGAAAGCACTTAGACAATTGTCTTTGATGCCTTAAGGCACGCGCTGCACCGGCTTTATTCACTTAGCACTACCCAGAAGGTGCGTGTAGCTTGAAGATAAACTACGGAGGCAGAGTAACAATACCCCCGCAAGGCTTTACGCTCATGTTAGACCGGGACCTACGGTTTAAAGTGGATTCCGAACCACTACAAACATCCACGGCACCGCCGGAACTTGAACCCGAAACCTGTGGTACCGGGAGCCAGACAGCTAGCCGCTTGCCCTTTCTGTCCCTTCGGAAAATGTATAATATATTGATTAGTTCGTTTTCTATAAGAAAGGAAATTTTGCAATGCGGCAAAAATTTTCATATTACTTTAACACATTTATTTTAAGCAAATAACGTAATAAGATATACAAATATTCCAAAACAACAGTCAGATAATAATGTTGAATAATTCTTGTTGATAATGTTAATAATGCTGAATATATTACATTTGGAATTTATACACAAAGCATGAAACTATACAAATAATTTTGTATTACACTCTCATTTTTCTTTGTAGCCGCAAATTCACCATTTTTTAATTTAAAATCGGTTAAAATAACAAGATTAAGGAATACCATTATTGCAATATATAGCGTCATGTTTTTCTTAGTATTGTGTCTTAGATTCGAATTACTTTATATAGGTTCATTTGTGAAAAAGTTCTTGCCCATTTCTCTGCTTCTATCAATATTTGTAATCATCGTATATCGCTTTATTCTTTTCAAAAAAATTAATACCATAAAAATCATTATCAGTGATTTAGGCTAATTTGATGTCAATAAAAAACACCCGAATTTGCATGCTACTGAAAATTCTTCTTTTTCTGTTATTGAAATGCTTCACTTGAGAAAGAGACAAGGAGTCCTGAGTATTTTTTCAAATATAAATTTAATGATCGTTTCGCTAACAAAATTTCTTACACCGTTGTGAAAATATCTTGGATCACACATCTTCAATAATGGCTTTAGCAAGATTTTACTGAACTATTGGCTACTATATAATTGATAGGATTACCTTAATTAGTAACTTCTTTTTACACAACTATTTGCTATCATAAAATTATTTATCTATCAGACATCATCTATACCTGACATATTATTAATTATTTTGTTGGAAGTTTTCCATCTAAAATTACAAATACATTTAATAAAAACATTTAATCACCACCTTTCAACTAAATCGTTTTTCTCGATGTCTTTATTATGAATAAATATATCACTTGATTTATTTTCAGTCTTATGAAATCATATATGCACGTGATATTGTCTTTTCTTGAAATGCGTTTGTGTCCACAAAATGCAGTAATTTATGTTTGCTTTCATCGAATTCGACTCAGACGATACAGTATTATCTTTCTCAAATTCGTAATCGAAATATATTCTTGAAAATAAATTTAAATTTTTGCCAAACGATTAAAGCAATTTTAGAATAAATTTCTTAAAAAATTGTCTGCAAACGAATTATAACTTTTAATTTTATATTTATTATTATATTTAAAAAAATTCATTTTCTTTTTATTTATCAATCGTTTGGTAAATATTTCCGAAGGAATTGTGATTCCGTTGAATGGCAACGTATGGACTAATTTTATTCTAAAAATTTATTTTTTAATATGGTAGTTTATTTATCTAATATTCAATGGAATGAATGCTTTCTAATTAAATTATTTTCTTTTTTTCCTTTAAAGATGATTTTTATTTGCTTCAGAAATAATATTTTGCCTACTATTTTAAATAGATGAAAAATGGATATTTGCAACAAAAAACTATTTCGACTTTGGAATCTCAATAAAACTAAAGAATGTATATATTTTTCGAAAATTTGAAGCAAATATTTCGAAAACTTAATTATCCTTTCGGAATTGTATTCCACATAAGAAAATGGAGTTCAAAAATGGAAGCGATGATGGCTATTATTTCAATATAAAAGTAAAGAGAATACTTATCTACAAGAAACAAATGAGAACAAAAACATTGAACCTGGAATTTTAATGAAGGTAAGATTTTACTTGATGATTACTTTATGTAAGATACTAAAAATTCTATAAAAATTGAAATTATAATGATTAATTCGATAAAAAAACTTTTTTGTGCTTATTTAATTTTAATGATACTTAATTATTGTAACAATTGCAAAGGTTTGAAATCATTATAATGTAAAATAAAATGAATATTTAGTATTATATAGAATAAATGTTTTTGAAAAAACTATGTCAAGTGAATGCTTATCTATTGCGTAATGGATTTTCGGTTGTCCGATATAGGAAGTACCGTTGCAGGGACTGCTTATAATATTTAAAAAAATTATGAAATAATCAGCATTATATGTATGTTATGGCTTATTTTATTATAATATAATATAATAGGATAAAAAAAAAGCTTACAAGATATTTTTAGGTTGTTTATTTTATAATCAATTCCATATATTTAATATAAGCATATACAGACATTATACAAGCATATCATAAATACAAACAGCTTATAATATTATATTGAAATCTTAAAGTAAAAGGGATACATTTTCTGCTTTTGACGGTCATGCGAACGTGACGTATTTGATAGAAGGGATAAAAATCAAATTTAATTCAGATAGCAAAATAAAATAATACTTAAGACCTTACATATAACTACATTAAAATTAGAATTTTATCAAATTAATGTACAGGGGATCTTAATTTCGGTACGCATGTAAAATGCGATAAAAAAGTTCTGCTAGTCGGAGAGGCCAGCAGTTTGCAGAATTATATTCACAGTATTACAGGATTTTTGTATGATATGGAGAAAAAAATCAAATTTTCAAAAAGATAGATGGCGCTGCTGTAAATAATTCCATGGAAATGGCATAAGGAGAACCTCAAGACAGTCTGTTTACACCTTTTTTATTCCCTATCGAATCTAAGTTTTCCCCAAAATTGGGTACTCTTGGGTAAATTGGGTCTACTCAAAATTAAATCGTGTACCAAAACTTTTTGGTACAAGAGGCTAAAAAATTCGCTTTAGTAAATCTACACTATGCCACCACAATTCCGAACGAACATTCCAAATGATGCATTTGTGAAATCCGTATGCTCCTTCGCTTTCATGAGCTCAATGGAAGGATTTTCCAATTTTCAGTTTCATCATTATGGAATAGACAGTTTAGAACTAGATGAAACACATCGAACACTCCACTCTTATTTAGGCATTTTTTCTTATCAAATTGGTAATCAAAATTTTTCTTTGCGTTCAATAAAACTTAGAGATTTTTTTGACTTCAAACGTGAAAAATCTAGCTTCAATTTCCATCGTTTAAATATCAAAAAACATAGAATATAATAAAATATCATTTACAACTAACGGACTAGGCAACCTTCTGCAGTTTGCTTCAATGATGTCGACGAAGGCTCACACTGAAATTCCCAGCCAACAACCGATCAAACCTCCGATGTAACTGAACATTTCCCATATCTGTAAGAAAGTAGATAAATTGATATTTTATAAAATGCAGTAAAAAAATTAATCTCTAATTAAGTATTTTTGAGATGCTAAAATCAGATAAAAGTGTGAATCTCCTTGCAAAGTTGTTATCTATTGTTGTGAAAAAAAATATTTTGGGAAGTTGAAGGACTCACATTTTTGTAGTAACATATATTTGTTAATTTTAAAACATAAAATTAAAATTTATATTTTAATTTTTATACTTTTTTTTACTATGAGAAATACTCTTACTTGATTATTTAAAAAGACGTGAATGGTTTTAATATTTCTACACCTAAAATAAGAGGCATAAGGAATAAATATTGAGCTATTAGTAAGAATTTGCATTAGACTGCAAGAAAGACCATACATACCCAATGCAGGCGCGAACAGTATCACTATAAATAAAATCACACCTCATGTTTTACAAGAAAATCCCATCCACCCACACTTGTCTGGATTTTTTTACAGCTTAAAACTTAAAATAAGAAAAATAGAAAGAAATAACAAAATTAACTAAATTAAATTACTATCAGATTTTAACACCAAATTTTCATAAAATTCATTCCATCACTTTATTCGAACGATTTTCATTGTGATAAGTTTCATCAAGATAAAAGCTACCACCATTTTCTAAATTCATTGCTTTCTATTCGGAAAAAAAAAATGAGAAATGAAATCGGACTTGAGGATATACCATTTAAATGTATTCCACTACAGACCCTTGACATGCCTCCTATAGATAACCAGTCCAGTCCCTTAACATGTCTGCTATACTATGCATTTAGACTTTTAAAACAAGCTCTCTATAAGCGAATATTGGATGTATCCTGGAAGATTGTGTTAGAGGAGTGAAACCAACTCAAAATTGATATTTATAATCAAGATGTAATATGATAGTTAAACAAAAATGTCTCTCAGACGGAACATATTAAAATATAAAATTATGATCCTTCATATAATTAATTTTTTTATGTCTCTCAGACGGAACATATTAAAATATAAAATTATGATCCTGATTTTAATTAATTTTTTTTTTAATGTTTACAAAAATGTATGAATATCCTCTGTATGTCATAATTTTCGACTGATGTTAATGCTCATAAAAATATTTAAACGTGTATTTAAAATAAAAATTCATGAATATTTCTAATGTAATCTCAAAATCATTTCGCTTCTTTTATACATCGGTGTTTGATAATCCATTTATATATAGCACGTTACTCACAGACAGGAGATAAAGAAAAGGCATTGCCTCCTTTTTAGAGCACAGCATTTATGTATCACATAAAAAAGCCCGTGAATCTCCCATCAGTCAGCCTGCCTGTCGGTGTAAGATGCTCAAACAAGTTTCATATAGTTTCTGCGTTTTTGAAAGCAGAGAATGCAATGAAAGTCATCAACGAAATCGAAGTCGTGCTCTATTTCAAGCTAGCTGAGGAAATTGTCACCAAACCACGAGACAGAAGCCATTTTCATCTATTCCAAAAAGCTTTACATACATTTTATGAATAGAAAAATGAGTAAAAATTTTTAACAATTTAAAATAATACTACTACTCGTGAATAATACTTCATTGAATTATTTTGCTTTTAATCCATAAAGACATCAAGTGAATTGCTCTATAAGAAGTTACAGAAATAAAACAGTTTGTGATAGGATATAAAATCATACTTGGAGTATAAAATATATTCTTATATAAAAGTATGTCATAAATTTCAAGATTGATGTGGATTAAAAATACTTACGCCATATCGTGGGACGTGGGATATCACAGTAACATCCCTGTCTATTATATTTACTTGAATCATGATTGCACCTCTAAGAAAAAAATTATGCCTTTGTAAATAAATATTTCATACTTAATGCAAGATATTCCTGAATACATGGGCCAAACTTTAAGGTAAGGTAAAATACACATAATGAAGTATTTTTTTGTATAGGCATGTGGGGGGTCAGAAATTATTGGATTTTTGCATCAGAGTACTTTGGGACCTGAATGACCCAGAGTGCATGGCACTCGGTGCCACAGTTTTCCGGTTCAAGTTCCTGCGGTATCATGGATGTTTGTAGTGGTTCGGAATCTACTTTAAACCGTAGATCCTTGTCGCATATGACTGTAGAGCGTCACGGAGCCCAGTCAGACTTCTAAACCACATCCTTCCCATACTCTATAAGGACAACTCAACTCTAAGCACAGTGATGCGGTGTGGTGTAGTAGTAACAGAATACTTCGAGACTGAGTTTCTCTGCAAATGTGTTTTTCATAGATGAGTCTACCTTTGCGCGCGTTCGCAAGTTTTTAATTTTCGCGATTTCCATTTGTAGGCATTTCTAACCATGCTTCACGCCCACATATTTTCACGAACGGTTCTCTTTTAATGAATGGGAGGGTATTGTAAACGATTTTTTTTGCCCCTACTTGCTGCCACATCAATCAAAGACAAGATTTATGCCATCTTTCTGGGAGATGTATTGATAGATTGTTTTGTAAAATTCTCTAATGTTTCATTCACCATGTGGTTTCAGAGTGACAAGATTTTAATTTATTTCTGCATTAAAGTACTAACTTCAATGCGACGTGTTTTTTTTTTCTCGGAATTTCTTTCTTTCTTTTTTTTTTTTTTTTTTTTCGTTTTCACTTCATTTACGATTTCACACATTTATGAAAAATGATCCTTCCTGAAAAATGAAATATGTTCCAATATAAAAAATGATGATGTATATTTTACTTTTCTTTAAAATTTTGTCATGAATTCAGGGTCACCAGGATACATACATTAATTTTAAATATTAAAATATGTAAAAAGTATTTTTATAATACATATTTTAAAAAAGTCTTTTAAACACCATCTGGATAATATGATACATAATTAACTTTACTACAGTGTCTTTATCAGTTTTAATTTGAATTAATTTAACATCATGAGTCAACTCAATCTGATATCATGAGTGAATTTAAATTGTTATTATGAGTTAAGTTAACGTGATAACATGATTCTTTATTTCATACTATGATAATATTATTCATGGCCTCCATTAAATTACTCATTACTTCTTAATGTATTATTTATAATTATATTTGATTAATTTTAAGAAAATAAATAATATAGGACAAGTATCATATCCTTTCTCGTCGATATTTTATAAGCTATTGCGAATCAATCAGAGTCTTAATATTAACAAATCCATTCCTGGTCTATATCAAATTACAAATACTTATTCATTTTAAATATAGTAAAGATATAAATATCATTAAGCCATTTTCCAATACAATCAACAACAGAAAAAAAAAAGAAAACAACAGCAAAAAAAAAAAAAAAGAAAGTTTCAAAAGTATAACTAAAATGCTTCAAAAGTATAATTTAATTGCAAATAAATACGTAATTATTTTACAACTTTGCAAAAAACAAGAAACTGCAAAACACTTTTCAAAACTTACCCATCAACATGATTGCTGTACTTGAACTAGGAAAAGAGATTTAAAAATATACAAAGGTTAGATATAACAATAAGATAATCAATAGTAGGATGCCATGAAAAAGCAATTGCCTTAGCTAATTTTTTTATTTGAGTTTATGAAATGGAATATGTATACTTACATAGTTGGTTCAAGTGGGGTTTCTTCTACTGTATAATCATACTTTTGTCTCCTAAATGAAAGAACAAATATTAAATGAATCCATCTTAGTGTCCCATTTTGGGTCTCTGAATTCAGGTACTCAGAACAAAGCAAATTCAAATATAAAATCCCTCTTTATGCCGTGGTATGGATCCATAATCCTGGCGGTGACATGGATGTTTGTGAGTGGTTCGAAATCCCCATTAAACTGTGCGTCCCGGTCTAATTAGCCTAAAATGTGCACAAAATGACCGTAGAATGATAAACCAAACCTAATCTTTATGTCGTGGATCGGAACAATAAATTTATTGGTTTTAAAGTTCACCGACTGAGAGAAAATCCGAATCCTTTGATAACTTCTCTGAAAGTGTTACTTCTAAATTTAATGCTACAATATTAATATAGAGTATATATCCTCCTTTGTGTACCTAAGCAAAGCTGAATCTATTATAAATCTGCATTTCTTGTAGCAATAACATTAGATCGAGAGCACATCATTTGAAAACAAATTATTAAAGGAATTTAAAAAATAGCTGTCCTTTTTAGAAATTTGGTTGTAGCACAGGTTGACATTTTTTGTTGTATAACGAAAATGAGACTTTTGTTAACAATATTTATTCAGCAGTTTTATTGCGGAATTATTTAATAAAAGGGAAAAAAAAGTACATGAAATATTCAGAAAATTGTACATTATTGGAGGGATAATATAACTACTAAATTACAAAGTACTTTTCTGGGGAAAAAAAAAAAAAAAAAAAAAACCCCTTTAAATTTAGAACTTTTGGTTGAAATCTAAGATAACTGTACCCCTGAGGAAAACACCAGTATTTGCAACCCGGAATATTTGACCAATGTTCCGCCAATTTCTTTAGATTACAATAATCTAGAGGAATCCGTAACTTCTTTTTCGGAACAATATAGTGACTATTTATTTCTACTTTGATAGTTATTTGCAGAATTTTTAGTTATAGTAAATAAAGAACATAAATGTATATTCTTTTATATATTTATTCATATTATTTGTTATTCTGATTATTCTGAAATTATTGGTTATTCTGAGATTGTTCTTATAACGTATGTCGGCCACTGATAAAATAAACAATTTTTATGAGGTTGCAATTTTTATGAATATACGAAACAAACAAGAAAAACTATTTTTTTATTTGTTAATAACTTATATTTGATTATGAAATAATTATTTTCTTTTTAATAATGTTGACATAATTAATGTTTTATAACAACCGTTATTTGAATTTGCACGGAAAAATTTTACTTTTTATTTTTAGAATGTTAGTTTACAGAAAAAAAGTCCTTTGAAACGTATTAAATATTTTTGTGGTTTTCTGATGTTGTTCTTCTTGTTTTCTTCATTCATTTGATAAGAATAGATACGGTACCATCCAACAAAGGATATATCAGAATAAAATGTAAAAGAAATTGATGATCGCATTTTTTACTTACACGCAATCTGTATTACAATCTCTTTTACATATCTTCTTTCTTCGGTAGTAAAAACATTTCTTGCACCTTTCTGCCGCTGAAATGAAATTATTTGTTTTACGATAATTGAGTCTGTAATGAAAACCTGCTTAGCCTATAATATTAAAAGATAATAAGAAATGAACACATGGTCGTTTCAAATTTTATTTTTTACTTTAATTTTCAATTACCTTTCTTTTTATATTTATAGATTCTTCATTGATATCAATTTTTAATTTATATTACTCATTTTCTTGTCGATTATATAATTTTTAGTTTTTTTTTTAAATGCTGGGGGGAATTATATTCCACTTATGTATGCCCACTTCCCAATGATAGACGATGAAGGGAAGACATTATTTTGCGGTTCAGAATGTGCATGCACTGTGGTTCATGCCAGGAAAATTCTTCTCAATCTGCCTGAATGATTATGCGAGATGCTTATATACGATGTCACAATATTTCTGAAAACAATGAATACAATGGACATTCTTAATTAACAGACTGAAAAGGAAATTATCATTAATTACACAGCAATAGGCTTCTCGTTAATACTACCAATTTAAAAGCAGCAGAAAATGACTCACAGTTAAAAGTTTTGGTAAGATACTAAGTATTCCAATATAACTTACGATTCGGAAAGAACTCATGCTTGTCTTTATGCATCATTTGTTCACCTTCGCAACCAGGACATAGTTTTCTGGAACGTTTTAGGCACATATATACGCACATCTGTAGAATATAAGTGAAAAATATGTAGAGTCATCAAATCTTATATAATATTTATACATTAATCAGCTAAAACATTAAAACAACCAACCCTATAAATGTAGATACTCCTTTGAAGCATAAAAGTTATTTGACGCAGCATAAGTTTCATACGCAATGAAGAATAAAGTAGTCGAAAATGCTATATATCTAGAACTCTTTTGAAACTTTCACCATTTTTGTTACTTAACTCTTACCACTTGAACTGTAACCGTACTTCGTCTAAGAATGTTTTCCCTCACTTACTTGTTGGTAGACATGGGTTATGCAACATAATGTCATTTGTAATGTGTATAGTAAAAAATTAAGAAATGTATTGAGGAAATATTTGAACTGACTGACTACATTAACGTTTTCGTATACCTCCTCTATGGTTCGTTAGACTAGAAAGGTAAGTAAAATTTTATTCGAAATTTTCTAGTTTAGAGGATTTCTAGTGAGGTAAAAAAGTATTCTTGAAGGTTTAAATTCAAAAGATGAAAAAGGTAACAACGGAAAATTAAGGAGAAGATTATGGCGAAACTTTACATGAATTTTCCATTCTTTGACTTTTACCATAACATCATAAAGTGATTTATTGTTTTGCATTTTTTTATTTCTGATGTTTGCCATCATCCGTGATTTGGATAAAAAAATATTTACAAATTATATGCTCGAAAGTAACCTTCCATATTATTGTCTGCCGATTAGACAGAATTATCACGTGTGCTTTTTTATGTTAGCATCACAAAAAATCAACGGCAGACCAATATTAGATGAAAAATATTGAAATTGAAAAAATAATTATTATTAAAATTTTTTTTTTTGCAGCATTGGCAATGATGGCAACGATATGAAACAATTATGTTATGAAATTTGCAAGAGTTTTCATTTATGTAGGATTTGTTTGTCTGCTAATCAGCAGACAGCGACACATGACGGTTGCGTGTCGATGACACAAACCTTTTGCCATCTGACAGATCCCCGTGGATGAAGACGGGGAAAAGGAACGCTGGCGGACAACGTGAGAGGAAGCGATACTGGGGCAGGCTGAGTCCAGCAGCGAGAGAAGATGTTTGTAACTAATTAATAACCAATGTAAATACAGTGTAAATAATAGAGTGCTTCATTAAATGGCGGTCGTTAAAAGAAACATCCTGTTTCTTTATTTCATCAAATCAACCCCCAGACTCCGGCCGTAATAAATTTGTTAGAGTGGTAGTGGTAGAGAAGTCTACATTAATGTTTAACGGTATATTTCCACAACAATTACAATTATGCGCATTTCTAAATCCCGATATTCATATGTCTATTTCTGGAACATCACAAAATTTTTTTGAACTGCATTGCATGAAAACAGAGAATAACGAATAGTGATGTATGTAATAGTCCTTTAAGAGTCGATATTCCATTTATGCTACTGTGCCCAAAAAGTAAGACCATTTTTTTTTTTTAAACTCTATGAATTATTTCAAATTTATTTCATCGCCTTCAAAGTAATCCCCTCCGGACATAATGCACTTATGTCATCCTTTTTTTTCAATCCTCAATGTATACTAAAAATTCATCGGCAGGGATGGCTTTCAAAGCGCGCGGCGATTCACTTTGAATCTCTTCAATTTACTTAAAACAGTGTCCCCAAAGTAGTCCTTTGAGTTTAGAGAATAACCAGAAGTAGCACGGTGCTAAATCAGGTGAATACGGTATTTGTGGAACGATATGGGTTTCGTTTTTTTGCGAAAAGTCACGAATAATCAATGCAGTGTGAGCTGGCACATTCAGTGTTTTCGGTGCCAATCGAGATTTGACGCGTTTGAAACTCAAAATGGAATTGACCGATCCTTTTGAAATTCCAACATCATCATCGAAGTCTCTAATTGTAAATCGACGTTTTGCAAGCACCAAATCTTAAATTTTTGGACGTGAGCTTCCTCGGTTGAAGTTGATAGAGAGCTCTTCGTCTTCAATGAGTTCTCTACCTTCTTTGAACTGTTTATACCACTTCTAAACATTTCTTTCGGATATAGGAATACTCACCGAATGCCTTCTACAACATTCTATACGTTTCTGCCAACAAAATTTAATTCAAGTTCTTTGCTCAATGAATTCAGACATTTCAAAATCGCCTAAATCAGTTTCAGCATCTCACAAAGTTAAGCATAACTCAAACACTAATGAATATTTTGACTTCAAATTTCACACAGATGTCAAAGATAGTCCCTGCAACTTAAAAAAAAAAAAAAAAAAAAAAAATTGAAATTCCATAAGCCCTGTGAATTTTGAGTTACTTTTTGGACACAGTTGTAAGTATTATTTTTAATTCAATTTTCTTTTCTTCAATAAAAAATGGCGGGGCAGAGAAGCTACTATTGCTTAATAGTTCAATAATATTTTACCTCGCTCTCCCTTCTAACGATTTAATATTTATCGTTCCTGTCTCTACAACACTTTTCCCATATCAAGTGCAAGAATAAAAAGAAAGTTTTTTTCTTTCAAATAAATAATCCAGAAGTCTAAAATTTCTTACTTCATAATAGAAATGTCTTAAGAGTATGCTAGTATCAAAGGAAAAAGGATCTATTTCTATTTAAAGATTTTAAACCTGGAATAACTTACTAAACAAAACTAAAAATTATTAAATTCTTCATAATTAAAGCTTGTCGTGTACAAGTACTGGCGACCACACTTTGGACGTCATATTGTAGTGTTGTCGGTTGTGCAGCTGGATTGTAACTGGGTGTGATTGGGTTGAGAATTGAGACACAGGTTTGAGAACTCACAGCTTTATTTATACCTGCACAAACAGCCCTCACGTGCGGTTAAAACATACAATATTTAACACATTTAAAGACATACAGGTCATCTGTTACGCATTGTTGCATTGAATATATTTCCTCTCTGGATGACAGATTACAAACTAAACGTTTCTCAGAAGGCACCGCGGATTGAGATGCACTTCATCTCGGGTGAGAGTCTCGAGGTCTACTGACCCTTTCTTCTGAACGCCACAGGAGGCGCTCTTGTAATGCGTAGGAGGAAGTACGGTTACAAACTTGAATTGAAATGTTTGCTGCATGCTGAATTCAAAGCAAGATAAACGTGTTTTCCCATACTTTTTAAAATAATTTTCTAATTGATTTGATAAGTGGCATTTGGTACCATTCCTTAGTATGCCCTTTAATTCTATTCGGGGTCTCATCATGCAGTTTGAGAATTACTGTTTTATGGTGTATAACAACATAGTTTCTTATAAAGATTGATACAATAATTCGTTCCAAAGATATATTACTTTCTACTGACACGAATAATATTTAATACAGAAACAATTTATTCCAAAATAAAATTAGAGAACTGACCTGTTGAGACCGTGGTCCTTTTTTGTTGTTTTGTCTCCATAAAGCATCGTAATCGGTGCAATTGGTTGCGTAAGGAAATGGCAGAAGGTGTTCCTCTTCCTGAAATTCATTTTAACTTAACTTGAATTTAAATTAGACTAATTATTTTCACAATTTAATACATTTGCTTGCAAATGAAAAGCACTTCCATATCATAGCATAAGCCCATTATTAGTGTCGTAATAATGAACGGTTTTTTTTTAACTTGATTGGTTCCAGATGATTGTTGGTACCATGATGATTGTCGAATGCACACCATTCAAATATAGATCACTTAGCGTAATTTGGAAGTTTCTACACACTATATATCGATGACTGTCTTACTAATGTCTTAAGTAATGATATTTCTTTATTATTTTATCTTTCCTTACTATTTTTAAAAATTCAATGAGTTGTGATTTTTGAAAAGTTCATTACAGAATTTTTTTAAAACGTTGGATTATTCCATTATTTGCGTATGTAACCAATTGCTCAGTTGGTATCGCACCAATTGTAATATTTCATGTAGCTACTAGCTTGGACCCGCGCCAAACTGTAACATTTTAACAGGATATCATGGTATCGCAGAAGAGCTTCCTATGATCCAATCAGGTGCTAGTAATGACAAATTCTTTATAGTGCATTTCTGTTAATACAGTGTGAATTTTAAAGATTGAATGTACATAATGTGCACAGTCTCATGTGTGCCAAACTGCTATACACAATGATTAATATTAATTCTTTCTTTTATTTTAATCATTAAAACTGTAAGTAAAAATTATTTGAAATTATCCCGAAAAAACAAACCGGTCTACTTAATACCATTGTGCTATAAAAACTTTCTCAACATTAAGCAATTTGCAGGAATATTTTTTTACAGTACATTCACAGCCTGCTTTATCATTTATTTGCATATGAATATTTTTCAGTTTTTTTTTAAATATATATGCAGAAATAGCTAGCACAGTTACTTACCAGTCGAAAGGTTACCTTATACTGGTGTCCTAACCTAAGGCGCTTTCCCATGGACAAGGGGTTTTCTGGGATGACAGAGGAGTGGATAGAAAAAGAAGATCGGTGCCACTATCCAAGGGTAGAAAACTTCGTATTCGTTACTTGGTATAAATATATATTGAAGGTTTTCTTGTCTTTTCGCCATCTGCAAAAAATTATTATATTTATTATTCAGAATGTCTTCATGAGTGGTTTGTCGCTCTACGGTCATTTTGTGAAAACTTTTAGGCTAATTAGACAGGGACCTACAATTTAACGTGGATACTGAATCACTCACAAACATCCACACCACCACCAGGATTCGAACTTGAAGCCTATGGTACCAAAGGCCAGAGCGATAGCCAATCTGTCATCAGGCCGCGGATAGTTAGACAAGCTATCAAGCTTACGGAGTTTGATTCAAAATGCTACAAAAAATGTTGGACCGAACTATGCCAATGACCATTCTGAGACGGACATGTAGATCAGAAAGACCGCTGAACTGAAGTAAGAGGTAAGAATGGTGTGAACTTCCTCATCCCCCCTGATTTCACTCACTTTTTGGAGAGATTCATTTCAAATTCAAATGGGGGTGGCATAATGTTAGAGTAGGAAGGCAGGTCTCCAATGTGCAACCTAAATAACTTTTAAAGAGAAAAGTCAGTCCTTAAGTTTAACAAGTTCCGGAAAGGAAAGGCTTAGTTATGTGTACAAAATAGTTATGTATATAAAATAAGAGAAGTGATGGCATCCATCAAGACAAACAGCATTTGCAATTCAGCCTAGAACCGTATTGCATTCAGGGTATCAAAATGGCATTTGGTCGAAAGTACAAATCGTGCTTGACAATGAAAATTAACAAAATCTTAAGTTAAATAGTTCCATTCAGATGAGGATGATTTAATGTTGATGCAGAAAGGGGTGTCTAAGAATGCCGTTGAACATATCAAGACAGCGAATGATAAAGTGGAGGTTTCTTGGTGTCGTGTTTGTCTTGTCTGCTGCAACTATAATCCTCTAGTCGAGATATTCACTGAGTCTGTAGTAGTACTAGCTAGTACTTCACTACTGTAATAATCTAAAGCAATTAACATATGACGCTTTTAAAGAAAAATTTATCTTCGGAGAGCTTTCTATTGAACTCTGATGAGTCAACTAGCTGCAACTATCGATGTTTTTTTTTCTTTTCACTGGAAATTTAAAATGAGTAATTTCTAACTGTGAATTTCTGAAGATGTGCTACTATACCAGAAAAATAAAAATGACGTCAGAAGTGAAAGCGTGTACTTGTTATAAGTTGAGTATGTGCATGTGGTGTTTGTGCGCATACAAATAAAGTTGTGAGTTCTTAAATGTGTTTCAACCAAACGTGTGTCTCCACCAGACCACACCCAGATCTAGTTGCACAAACAAACCGAAGCAAACTACACGAGGAGAAATTATTTACATGTATTAATTGCTATGTATCTATCATTTCGATGTCAAAAACGTGTCATTTAACGAATAAGAACGTTGATAATTACTGATGTCTTAGAAGAGGGCTAAACACAATGCGTAGAAGAGGTGCCACAAGAGTATCAAAATGCGTGATCACTAGTATCCAAATTTTTTAATTAGAAATGCATACCGAAGATTAGGTCAAAGTTGTACATGAAAAACAACACTAAATAAGAATAATTACTTTAAAAAGAAAAGAAAAGTTAGGAAAAATCGAAATAGTATTATTGCCGATTCTCTGAACAATATTTCACTCGGCTGCTAACAAAAGAATTTCGATTCGAACTCTCTAAAAGCCAATTTTTATTCTATAAATCTGTATGATCGTTTTGACGTTTTGCCCACCGAGAATGGGGTGCCCATCGAATAGCAGGAAAATTGAAAGAAAAACTTTCTCTAATAATGTTTCCTTCTGCAATGAGTCCCATTTAGTGCTTAGTGCTGCAATGAGTCCAATTAGTACAATCCATTCTGATACATTTTTAATTTGGAGATAATTTGGAACTAGAAACTATCTTGCATAATTGCAAGAAAATACTATATTTTGGGAAGAGAGGAAGACCGTTTCACCGATAACAAAATGAAGGGCCAAACACCCAAAGTTTAGAACAACTTCCTAATAGACAGCATAATTGAAGTAATGACACTTCACTATGATGCATGCTCAATTAGAGTAACTCCGCAAATGCATGCATTAATTTATCAAGCATGTATTGGGATATATGGTTGTAGGTTTTCTGTGATTTAATCATGTTTGATTTTGCTAATTAAGTCATGTTGACATCGTTTTCTCCTTTGCATATCGACCATATAGCTGTAGAAGTCGCACAATTAAATGCTGGATATAACTCATATATGTAAAAATGTTTTCGTCTTGTCGGAGCAGCACGTAAAGGTTTTAAACGAACTGCTGAACATTCCCCTATATCTAACTAAAACGTCTGAAATGAAATTTAATAATACTTATAAATTGTAATAAAAATCCTTCATAGATTTTACTTACAAAGCTTCTGCGTTTTCTGATCCTCCTGGCTAAAAAAATACGGAGGTTGAGAGAATAACATACAACATAGGGTAGATCCCTATTACCAAGCACATAAGTCATCTCCCAGAACCTAAATGTTAAGAAATTGCTTCATAAAAACAAATATTTCCAATGGTAGTATTTAAAAGGTAATTGATTACGCAAGAGACTCTTTGTATATCTTATAACAGTTTATAGTTTGAAAAATTCATTATTTTGAAAAGAAAAAAAACACCTGCAATCATAAATGCATCCTGCATACGCTTATAAGTAATCAAATTTTCGTTAGAAATTAATTAATGATTGTATACGGAAAAAGGTTTTTTGACACAGAAAGTAATTTTCAATTATTATCGCAGACAAATGTAGTATGATCGGTAGTATCGATAATGATTGATAGTAGAATAAATGATACTACTATCAATCATTCTCCATCGCTAATCTGATTCGGCTTAATCGAAACAAATTACTTAAATTATCAGTTTCTGTAATAAGATTAATCAAATTAAATTTTTTTCGCAGCCAACGATTTTCGATATACCAATGAAACACCTATTTTAAAAAATTTATAGCTTTCTTTCAAAAACTATTTAAGTTCGATGTCTAAATTATCGTGTTTGACAGTAAATAGATGATCTCTTAAAATATTTAACTGTAAATAATACGACACACGAAAAATGTTTGCTGTGGGAAAAGTACTTAGTGTTTTTTCCAATTCAGAAGATAATCTAATTTAAAATGTGCTTCCGATTCTAAATTTAAAATAGTAGTATTAGCTACTAACAGTACACAGTACACTGGTCTGTGCCGTAGTCATAATGCCTGAAATCATCTCTGTAAACAAATTCGCAGGAGAAGTGAAGAGAAGGGTGATAGTTGATGAAATAAGGAAACAAAAGAATGAATTGTGTAATCGTTTATTTAAACAGAGTATAGTTAAGATGTTAACGTATGCATATCGGGCCTATGATCATTGAAATAGACTACATAAAGGTTTTAGTCATCTCATGTTACTGATGATTATGGCAAAGATATATTAGATGGTGGTGTTCCTAAAGGAATGGGTCCGTTGGGGGCAATGAGTTCAAGATCAAAGGCAATCTATACCAAGGTGTTCACTTCTGTGAATCGTGAATCGTCTGATATGAGAAATCTCTAGTGACTAAAAGAATGATTTCAAAATTATCAGCAGGATCTGTATAACTGCATGCAACAACAGCTTCAAGAAGCGCATGAGGCCGCGCCACAAAAAGAACTAGTATCTCAGATATGGGGACACTAAGATGTTGGTAAACGGAATTAATGACAAACTTAAGCTAGACGTTCAATTTAACTCCTCTGGCACATATGCCCCCAACTAGAGGATAAACTGGGCACCCTTGAGTTTCAATATTTATATTGCCATGAGCGAGAATAACTTCGCTATTGACAAAGACTAAGAGATTTCATGCATGCCGTAGAGCTGTATCAATTGACAGGATCCAAAGACACAGTTCAGATACACTGACATCTTCAAATCAACATTCATAGATTCTTCTGCCCTTATAATATGCCTCACATCACTTATATCCATCACTTATATGATGTCATTTGTACCAGGCGCGTTTGGAGAGCCAAGGGTTGAGCCCTCTAAACATCGACCCCGAGCCATGATTTTCGGCTGACTCGGCCATGTTTCTGAGCCATTTCGAATTCGTTCTGAGTCTCTCTACCTTCTGCAATACGTTTCTTCGAAAATTCTTCTTCGTTGCAGAATATGCCAACATAAAAATTTCCTCAAAGATTCCGCATATTTTTTGAGTTTACAAGTATAAATTTTATTCCAGTGTATCTTTTATTGTTATATTTAGTTAGATCTCGCCGATACCTTTCAAATGAGTTCTTGATCATTTTTCGCAACCCATATGGATTCCGAGCTATAATAGAAAAATTGAGCCCTCTGGGCAGAATCCCAGGATAATTCTCGTTCCCCACTACACGGCATGCAGCTCCCCTCTCCACCCTCTAGAATTTTTCAAAATTCCTTTAAAAGATGATATATATATTTAGCTTTTCCAAATTATGTAAAGTCTTGCATTTGACATGAAAACATAATGCTCCGATCCTGAACGGGCTATCAATACGAACCGATTTTATAGAGGTGTTCACATCAAAAGCCTCTTATGATCAAAAATGAAATATACAAAATCTGCTATAGCTATTAATCTTATATTTATACTATTAATCTTATACTATAGCTATAAATCTTCTGCTTTTCTCAAATGGCTAATCTCTAGAATAACAAACACTGCACGATTTAATATATGATTTAACAAAATAAATAAATAATATATAAATGGCTAAATATAAAATAAATCCAAAGGATCCAGTATTTATAGGAAAAGGCTCTTTTGTAAAATATTTTTTTCATTTAATAACTTTATAGGAAAATATTTTATTTTGTCGCGAATGGGAATAACTTCCGCTGAACATTTCCACCATCTTCCTGCTATTATTTCTCAGGATTCAGACGGGTTATGGAATGATCAAGGGCTCATTTGAAATTAACAGTGAGATCTAACTAAATAAAAATAAAAGACACAATGAAATAAAATTATTACTTTCACTACCTGCACAATCAGAATCGTCAACAGTATCAGTATCAATGTTATTGGACAGTGAAAACAGCAAAAGTAATAGATGGTAATCGAATAGTTTATGATGTAACAGAAAAATATATGAGCTTGAGCAAGTGTCAAGAATAACTTGTAATTTGTAACACATTTTTGCTACTTGCAAAAGCATTGCATCTGCCACCAAACGCTTTGCCTGGGGGACATTTAAAACTTATTTAAAGAAAGTGTTATCAATATTTCAGATGCAATATAACTTAGTATCAACTTGATTTTAATGGTTAGACTTTTTATTAAATATTTTACAGTATTTTGTATTTTGTGACTCGAATCGTGTTGAGAAGCATGGTCATAATGTTTTAGTTTATATATATATATATATATATATATTTACATGTATATAAGACCCATATATTAACCTATCTTTCTAATCAACCCTGTAGAATTACACGGTTACTGAGAACCTCTACACAGTAAATTTATAGTTATAGTAAGAAACAATACTTATTTGGGACGTACCTTGACATAGAGCCATATGTCAGAAACATTTTTGTGGTGGTGCTCAATGACAACTGCCATGCCCTTTCTCTTAGTGGATATTCTGAGATGTTTGTATAATATCCAAACTTCGGAATCTAGAAAAGTCAACGAATCTAAATTGGACATCTATAATAGAATAACTATGTTAAAAAAAAGCTTTTTCCTGGAACACAATATATTATTACAAGTAACAAAAACGTAAAAAATCAGCTAACACATGCTCAAAAATAAACTAATACTTAGTGAAATAAAAATCTAATGAGAAATATTGGAATACTTTAAATGCTATAACTTATGTAGTTATAACTGAAAGTAGTTCTATAATTAAAATTTATAAATAAACAGATAAAAAAGTGGATAGTGTATGTTTTTAGAATGCTGCAACTCATTGTAAGTACTTGGTGTTTCATTTTCTTGGCCTTTTAATGGAAAATGATTTCTCCAAAATAATTTTCAATTAGTGGATAATAATGGGCAGACGAATGGAGGTGCAAACGATGAAGATCTGATGATCTATACTCAAAATTATAGCTTGACACTAAAATATTATAATTTTCACTAGTTTCATTCGAAATGCAGACATTGGTTTAAGAGTGTCATACAAAGGACATATTCGCCTTTATCCTTTGTTTTACTCACAATTAAATTATTGTAAGAACTATAGTTCCATTCTTCCGTACCGGGACCTCATTTAAATACCACACTTTTAGAATAGTGACATTCATTTTCTCGTGAGTAATTTTATTCTTATGTTAACAATGATTTTTTACTTTTAAGTTTGATTAACTCTAAAAGCGTGTTTTTGAACTATAATATTTAAATGAGGTCCCGGTACGGAGGACTGGAACTATAGTTCTTACAATAATTTAATTCTGAGTAAAACAAACGCTAAACGCGAATATGTCGAGCCAGCCAAGATTCGAACAGGGAATCTTATGATCCGTAGTCAAGCGCGTTATCCGTTGTGCCACTGTCCCACGTAGGTTTGAATGTCTTAGGTACTTTCATTCTACATGGGTTAAATTGCTCTTCATAAGTTAAAATAAAATCACTAATGCTGGCGATCCTAATCAGATGAGATAATAAACTTATCAAAATATTTTAGTGTCATCGGCCTTGATAAGTCTACAACGTTTAAACTAAATCTGATCACTTAAAGTAGGGCAAAATCAAGCCCAAAGAGTCAGTTACAAACAAACAAACAAACATACAGGTGAAACTAATAAAATCATTAATCCTTGCGATCCTAATCATGATGAGATAATAAATTTATCAAAATATTTTATTGTCGTTGGTCCTTGATAAGTCTACATCGTTTAAATTAAATCTGATCGCTTAAAGTAGGGCAAAATCGAGACCAAAGAGTCAGTTACAAACAAACAAACAAACATACAGAAACTAATAAAAGCGTATTAAAAAACACGCTTTTAGAGTTAATCAAACAAAAAGTAAAATATATTATACTTTAAAAAAACCAAAAAACACGCTAGAGTTAATTAAACTAAAAAGTTTAAAATAAATTATAGTTTAAAAAAAACTAAAAAATACGCTTTTAGAGTTAATCAAACTGAAAAGTAAAAAATCATTGTTAACATAAGAATAAAATCACTGACTAGAAAATGAATGTCACTGTTCTAAAAGCGTGGTGTGCTTTATATGACCTTTTTAACTAACTCTGCATTTCGGAATGAAACTAGTGAAACATTATAACGATTGATATCGAGCTCCCCACGCTTTTAGAACAGTGACATTCATTTTCTCGTCAGTAATTTTATTCTTATGTTGACAATTATAGAAGCGACTGATATTATAGAAGCGAATTACAAGAAGAGACTGCAACACATTCTACTATCAGATTCATAACTAAGCCTTTCTAGCCAGCACACTCTTTACACTCAGCAACAATTCGTTTAACCAGTCCACTGACATTGGCTGCATCATTCACGCTGGAAAATCAATTTGTTCCCATTTAAAAATGTTCAAAATCAGCTGATATAATTTGCAGATGATTGATAATAACAAGTATAGCGATATCAATCACTTCACATTTTTGGAACCAATGATGCTTCAAAATTTTTGTTACAAATTTATTTCTGACATAATTCAATAAATGTAATGAAAAAAAAAACATCTTCGTTTCTGCATCGTTAAGAGCCTCATTTGTTCCTTGAAGTTGGTTGTTTATTATATTTAGTTTTTCAATTATATACGCTAAATAACTCATAAATGCTTTACCATCGACTGTTCAAAAACACTTCATTTCACGTTTAGCATTTAAAAAATTGCGAAGAGTTCCAAATTCATTGTATTTTTCATAAAATAGCTTGAAGAGATTCTAGTATTTGGAATTATCTTTAACAGCGTTGATATATTTTATAACTGAATTTATTACTTCTTTTATAACTGGCGAAATAATTTTATTTATGAAGTTTGTCCTATGAATAACACAATCCATAAGAGGCATTTCTATATTCTCCTCTTTTATAAAATTTAAGCATCCATTTTTATATCTATAATATTAGGAACATCACCTGTATCACAAGATGTTATATTTTTTTATTGATATCTAAGAAATTTTTTTGGTTTATTACACATATCTTTAGAGATTGTGGCGCTTTCTTATGTACAGAACAACATTTATTAAGCAAAATCTTTTCTATATAAGTTATCATTGTGGCTTCACTGTCTCTCAAAGTTGATTCATCTATTTGTATTGAGAATTTTCTTGTTTACAGTTTTTCAACAAATTGTATTTTATTATCTTCATTCATTTCATATTATCTTCTACTTGCAGCATACTGACATAACTTTCGTGTCGTAGTCATCTTTTTCTAGAATCGTTTTAAAGTAGTTTCGATTAAATTCTCTCCTATTGCAGGATATTCCCCGGATATATAGATGTGTATGGAAACTTGACGTCAAGCTTCAAGAGTCCCATTGACAGTTGCATTATGAGTGGTAAATAGAAACTTTAATGTTCATTTTTTCAAAAATTTTCTTTAAAATTCACCTTCTTTTTTGAAAAGGTTAAGGGGATTAAAAATTTTATATATTTTTATACTGAAAAATTATTTATCAAGTAAATCCTAAAGAAAAATGTACTGTTTCGATGGGGCAATTAATATATTAGTTAAATCACAGTAGACGGAAGATTTTAAATTCTGGTGTGCCCATTTACGATTTTACCCCGTTAACATCAAAGTGGCACCTTGTGGGGCGTGGGACCCATATTGGGAAATTCGGCTTTAGACATTAGTTGGAAAATTAAGACAGATGTTGAAAAAGAAGAAGTAGTGGTCCTGTTTACCAGAAAAGTACTACATTCCTATCAGATCTCTATCTTAAAACAAACAATTCCATCGTATTTATTATCTGAACCTACATACCTTGGAGTTATTTTGGACAGAAGACTAACTTATTGGTGCTCATTAACTACGTTAAATATAAATATTACATCTAACTTTACCTGCTGTGAACTTTTGATGTAATCTACTTACCGTTATTTTTCCTTTTTGTTCAATACTGTGTCCAAAAGGGAAACTTGTGAACCCATTTAAAATTCACTGGGCTTATGGAATTTCAATTTTATTTCTTTTTTAGGTTGATGGCCCTGTCCTTGACATTTGTGTGAAATTTGACGTCAAAATATTCATCAGTGTTTGAGTTAGGCATGGCTTTGTGAGACACTAAAACTGATTCCGGCGATTTTTGAAATGTCTGCATTAATTGTGTAAAGAATTTGCATTGAATTTTGTTTGCGGAAACGTATAGAAAGTTGCAGAAGGCATTCGGTGAGCCTTCCTATATCGGAAAGAGAAGTTTAGAAGTGGTATAAACAGTACAAAGAAGGCAGAGAACGCGTTGAAGACGAAGAGCCCTCTGGTCGACCACCAACCTCAAGCGATGTCCAAAAAATTAAAGATTTGGTGCTTGAAAACCGTGGATTTACAATTAGAGACCTTGCTGAGGATGTTGGAAATTTCAAAAGGATCGGTCAATTCCATTTTGGGCCTCAAACGCGTCAAATCTCGATTGGTACGAAAACATTGAATGCACCAGCTCACACTGCATTGATTCTTCGTGACTTTCTCGCCAAAAATGAAAGCCATATCGTTCCATAACCAACGTATTCACACCGTACGACTTCTGGCTATTCCCTAAACTGAAACGACCACTCCGTTTTGACTCGATTGAAGAGATTCAATGAATCACGCCGCGCTCTTTGAAGGCCATCCCTGGCGATGACTTTTTAGCATGCATTGAGGATTAGAAAAAAAGTTGGCATAAGTGCATATGCATATATATATATATATATGTATTTGTGTTCGTGTATCATACTTACATGTTTATATCACAAAATGTGATTGCTGGAAGCTTGAAATTTTCAGGTGGTACAACTGCGACATTCGTTGTGGTAGGGTACTTAGAGTACTGGTTGTAGAACTCAATAGATTGGATGAAAAAGAAAGAACAGCAAGAAAAGAAGATGACGTTCTTTACCATTTGCCAAGCAACTCCTCTTTTGAAAATGCATTTCCACAGCATTCGACCGATCTTCAATAAGGATGAATCTCCAACAGAATTAGGCGCATCCTGATAAGGTGTCCTTGAGATGCTCCCAAGACGTTGCTGAGGAAAAAAAAAAAAAAATGAAGATGAATGGTTTATATAAATTTAAATAATTTTAAATTTAAATAAAAATTTAGAATGTTAATTAAAATAAACTAATGAAAATAATTAATAAAAACAAATTAAGTAACAATAAAAGTATTGAAATAAAAATTTTTTCTTATATACGACGCGTAAATGTCAGAAAAATTCCTAAAAATTCAGTGAGAAAGTAACATTCTTAATTTTTTTCTAACGAATGCAGTATATTGGTAAACTGCACACTACATGTAACTTGCATTATATAAACTATTTCATTTTTGACTTGTTTGCGTCCAAAACCTGATAGTTAAGTATTTGGGGTTGTTATAAAATCTTAGATTTCATGTGTAAATAACTTTTAATGCATTAAGAAGTGTTCAAAATTTTTAAAGCATTGTTTATGCCTTATTGAACTTGTGTTCAAGTAAATAAAGAATTTATCGAAACTTCCAAAATTTGCAAACTATAAAACTATAACAATAAATGGAAATCTAGTGACGATTTGTCTAAATTCTTGACACCTATAAACAGAAGGTGTAAGGATTTCAATTTTTTCAAATTGATTTTAATTCAGTTTGAGTCTTAGTGCAGTGAGATTGGAAATTATTACTTCTATAAATCTATAAAACATTCTATCTGTGCGTGTTTTCTTTATTTTACTTCTGTTCATTAAAAAATTAGAATTTTAATAAGAATATATTTTGAAAATAATTGTATTTTTTATGTATTAATTTATTATTTTGTGTTAAAATCTTCGCGTTAAAAATTAGTGATTTCCGATTTAAATTTTCTTGTATGATTACAGCTTTAAATAATGATTAATGAATGTTCAATATTATTTTCAGGAAATATATATTCATCATTGAATTACTTAGTATATATTTTAGATGCGAAAATATTTGATGCATCTTCCTTATAATGGTAATAAATAATATTTTACAATGTAACACGATTTTAGAATCTCATTATAAAATAAAAAAAAAAGAAGTTGCCTGTTTCGAAAAAGTATTCACCAATTAAGTCCTACCAAGCTATATAAATATCTATAATTTAAGCTGTGGAATGCTGTACTAAAGCAAGGTAACCACAGCAAAATTAATATTTGAAAAAAAGAGAAAATAACGACGATTTGTAGGTTGACCGAGCTCCTTGGTTACTAGGTAACCGTTAGCTCCTTCTTTGCATGTGAAAGAGATGTTACTTTAGCTTTCAGCCCATTGCATTAAAAATAAACAATTAATATAGAGATAATGATAAATGGAGAAGGGTAGTTTTTTTTTTTCCTTCAATGAAGTATTTAATAATTATTAATTACAATGAACGTAGTTTGAAGGAGAATTTAAATAAAAAATAAAATACTTTCAATAGGTTAAAAAGAGAAAATCATGTGAATACTTTCCAGTTTCAATAACAAGAATAACAAAAAACATTGCAAGGTTATATGTGAAGACACATTTTCGAACGATGCCCTGAAACCAACTTTATTATGGCAACATTTAAACAAAGTATCCAAGTTATAAACATAAAATTTTTTCCGTTAACTTAACAGTCAACTAACAGGAGCACTTTGAAAGATCCTAAAATTAGATTAATGAAAACGGGGTTTATGTCTCGTACAAAATCAGTTTTGTTCTGCTGAAAGATGTAAACATAGCATAATCGCTAAAAATTCTTCTTCAGTGCTGTTTGGTGAAGACCATGATCGAAAAATGTTTAGTAATAGAGGAAATCCGTGTTCATTTCATTCTCAAGCAAAACAATTTTTCAAAGAATTATTGACATCTAAGGACATTGAATGTACAAAAACTGAAAAAAATTAAATACGATTCTTTCTTTGAATACAGGTGGTAAAAACACTGGTATTTTCAAACTAAAATTTTTGTCTTGTTATTGCAAGATAAACGTATTATAATATACACTCAAAGAGCTAAAACATTATGACCACCTGTCAATAACGAGTTGGCCCACCTTTGGCGCGCAACACAGCTTTAACTCGCCTTGGCATGGATGCCACAAGTCCTTGGTAGATGGCCGGAGACAGATTGTACCAGATGTTTAAGCAACAGTCACGCAAATCCGAGATATTGCAATTGGTGGTCTTTAAACTCTGAGCTGCCGTCCCAGGACATCCCAAATGTGTTCTATCGGATTGAGATCCGGTGAGTTAGGCAGCCAGAACATTAACTGGAATTGAGCATCATGTTCCTGGAACCACTCCAACACAATTTTACCCTTGTGACAAGGGGCGTTGTCCTGTTGGAACATTCCATTTCCAGCTGGAAAAACAGAGGCCATGTAAGGGTGCAACTGGTCCGCAATGATGTTCAGATACCCTGTAGCATTCATGGTCTGCTCTACCACAACCCGGGTCCCAGAGACGCTCAAGAGAACGTCCCCAAAGCATAATACAGCCAACGCCGGCCTGTGTATGACCTACTGTATATTGAGGGAGCAACTGTTCGCCTGGGAGACGGCGTATCCTGACACGGCCATCGGCGTAATGAATGACAAACCATGATTCATCTGACCAGGCAACTCTATCCCACGGATCCATGGACCAGTCACAATGTTTCCGGGCCCAGCGCAGGCGAAGTTGGCGATGAAGCTTGATCAGCAAAGGCACACGAGGGGGACGTTTGCTGCGCAGCCCCATATCCAACAGTGTCCGCTGAACAGCGTGCTCCGATACTATGCTCCGATGCATTGTATTCTACTGGGCTCCCTGTTTGTTTCACCATGGGCTGTCCGAGCCTTTTTCTTTGAACCACTGTGGACGTCTGGCTCTACGGGTTTCACCGTCATTCATCCACTTTGCATAGACAGTCTCGAACAACCCATGAGTCGTGCGGAAATACTTGTTCCGAGCCTTCGAGCCATTACAATCTGCCCTCTATCAAAGTCGCTTAGATCCGCAGCCTTTGCCATCACGCACAGAAGTAAGTGAAAGAATGATTCTTCAGACTCTCCAGCAGCAATTAAATACCACTTCCACCTGATCACGTGCCTTCCACGTCATCCAGGCGAGTTCATTGCAAAATGTAGGGATGGTCATAATGTTTGGGCTCTTGAGTGTATAGATAAATAATATATAAATGTATATATGTTATAGTCACTTCTTTCAGAAAGAGAAAACTCGATGGTGATTGAGACTGTATTTATAAGCACTGACAATCAGACTGTCTGGTGGAAATTATCTGAAGCTTCTTCCTGTGAGACTTGCAAATGCAGGACTGTTACCTTTACAAGCCATCCCAAAAGGTACTGTTCTGTCCGCAACATTCATCCATCGATTAACTGTTCGTGGTTTGTAAGTGATCCATCGATATCCCACACTAATCTTACTAACTAGTGCTGTCTACATAGCCCTAGCTATGGGGATGAGATATGGACAAGAAAAGACAGAGTTGGGACTTTTGCTGCAACTGCAATTTGGAATCGTCAGAGATGGTATTTGAAGGAACCTACCCTTCTTTTCCAATTCCTTCTCTTCTAATGGAACAACCTTCTAATCTACAGATTTGTGTTGCAAGTTCCCAGAATAGACACAAGAACTTTCGATTCATAACCGCTTCTCCCCGAATTTTAAACCAAATTTCGCAATTTTGGGACAACCAACTACTATACATCACCTTGCTACTGATATCATTAAGTCTCGTCCCACCATCCCCTAACTAAAAGCTATTTTAAATACGAAGTTTTGATTTCATAAATTGAAAAAATAAACAGATTTTCACCACAATGACTGAAAAACGACAACATTATTTTGGATACAAATAGGTATACTATTCACAAAAGTTCATTTCACATACCTTTTATATTCCATTTTTATATTCACATACCAGTTTTCTTGTTGATATGGCAATATAAAAAAGGCGATATTAATTGTGATTAATTATTCAGATTTTCAAGGGAAAATAGGTAGGAAACACAAATTGACTACATAAAAACATTCAACAAAAGTCTTCTGTGAATTTTGTTTGTGATATTTTTCGAATACTTAGCTATGCTAAGAGAACATAAATAATCTATCCAGTTTAAAGCCCTGTATAACATTGCACGTCTAACTATATCCTGCATAAGAAAATTTTTTTTTTTCTTTCTAATGCAGCTGGAAAACACTTTAGACAGCTTGGTCTTGGATGCCTTAAGGCAGCGCTGCAAGCTACTCACTTTGCATTACCCAGGGGGCGCGTGTAACTTGAAGATAAGCCACGGACGCGGAGTAACAATGCCCCCCTCAACGCTCTACTATCATATGAGACCGGGACCTATGGTTTAAAGGGGGATTCCGAACCACTACAAGCATCCATAGCCTCGCCGGGACTCGAACCCGAAACCTGTGGTACCGAGCGCCAGAGCGCTAGCCACTCTTCCATTCAGGCCCTAGGAAAATGTTATTCCAGAAATAAATTTTTTGAATTCCCACATGACTACTGTGCCCAAAAAGTAAGACCAATTATTATTTTTCAAAAACTCTTTATTTATTGTAACATCAGCAGCCTCTCAAATCGACGGCTTGCAAGCACCAGATCAATTAATGATCCACCAGAGGGCTCTTCGTCTTCACCGTGTTCTCTGCCTTCTTTGTATACCACTTCTAAACATTTCTTTCTCATAAAGGACTATTCACCGAATGCTTTCTGCAACATTCTCTACGCTTCCGCAAACAAAATATAATACAAGTTCTTTGCTCAATGAATTCAGACATTTGAAAAATCGCCGGAATCCGTTTTAGCGTCTCACAAAGCCAAGCGTAACTCAAACACTAATGAACATTTTAACGTCAAATTTCACACAGATGTCAAGGACAGTGGCAGAAACCTAAAAAGAAATCAAAATTGAAATTCCTTAAGCCCCGGAAAATTTAAATTGAAAATTGGTTTTACTTTTTGGGTACAGTAGTATAAAAACAGGTAAGCATCCAGGTGCAGGCGGGGAGCTTGATCTCTCCCCCATCCCCATAGATGAAATATGCGCACGAGTTCAAACTTATAGCCATTTACGTCCAAATATTTTTTGTTAATCATTTAATACAATGAATTAGTGTTAATATTATTATTGTACCTGAATGTGTCCGTTTTTTCCGGTTTGGTGTTTTTAAATATTTACTGAAATAGTGAAGATAAATGTAATTTTGTTATAAATTAATTATTTTTATTTTTTGTGCATTACTTCTCAATAATTATAATATTCCCTTTTTTTATATATTTGAACCAAATGAGTGCCTTTTAAAAATGTAAGACAATTAATATATGGAATTTTGACAATTAATTAATTATTAATTAATTATTTTTTGTGCAATACTTCTCAATAATTATTATATTCCCTTTTTTATATATTTGAACCAAATGAGTGCCTTTTAAAAATGTAAGACAATTAATATATGGAATTTTGACAATTAATTAATTATTAATTAATTATTTTTATTTTTTGTGCATTACTTCTCAATAATTATAATATTCCCTTTTTTTTTATATATTTGAACCAAATGAGTGCCTTTTAAAAATGTAAGACAATTAATATATGGAATTTTAACTTAATTAATTAATTATTAATTAATTATTTTTATTTTTTACAATACTTCTCAATAATTATAATATTCTCCTTTTTTATATATTTGAACCAAATGAGTGCCTTTTAAAAATGTAAGACAACTAATATATGGAATTTTGATTTAATTAGTTAATTATTAATTAATTAATTATTTTTATTTTTGTGCGATACTTTTTATAATATTCCCTTTTATATATTTGAACCAAATTTTTAAAAATGTAAGACAATTAATATATGGAATTTTGACTTAAGATACTTTTCTATTATTTATAGTTTAAACGGTTACGCTATACTAAGCTTTTTTATTCGTAAACGGTTACGCTTTATTTTGTTGAGGCCCCCTCTAAAACCATATCGTGAATATATATATTCAATAATATAATAGAAATGAAAAAATCAGTTAAGGAAATTTATTAGGAGGTATTATTTGAACAATTGAGCCACAAATCTTGTAATAATAATATATTAAGCATTATTACACCATTACACCTAGAAAATAAAAATCTCATCTCCATATACATTTCCAAAAAAATCAAATAAACCCAGTAATTTTATTAAGATTATTTATTTATATTATAAAAATTTTATTTCTTTATTGTAAGTAATTTCTAAATAATAAAAGATAGTATCCTTTTTGAGGAAAATTTGTTGTCTAAAATTGGCAACTGGCAAAAATTTGACTTAATTAATTAAAAAATCTTTGTAATAAAGAACATTTCAATAAAATATATTTAAATAAAAAAAAAATTAATAAATACCATAATTTTATAATAAATTGTTCATCAGCTAATTTACTATAAATTATAGTTATCTATTTAGTACTTAATTAAATGCTTTAGAAATTAAATTATTATTAAGTAGATAATTGTTTGCTTTATAATTATCACTTAATTAAATGTTTTTAAAATTTTCTCACAATAATTTATTATACTCCAAATAATCTTATGAAGTCAACGAAAAAGAGATTTTATACTTTTTAAAATAGGACCACACGAAATATCGTTTATTAAATAAAAAAAATGTAGCTATTTTGTTAATGTTTGTAAATTTGCTACAAAAAAATTTCCTTTTGCAATTGCTGCTGCATTTGTAAAAAAAAAAAAACCTTATGTAGGTATTAATAAGTAATAATTAAAATATGAAAGAAAATTATATGATTCTATAACTAATTGTTCTTCCTATAAAAATCATATTTATATAATTGAAAATAACTAATTACAATTTTTTTCGTGATATGTGATTACTCAATTGGTACAAAAATATGTTAATTAATGTTTATTAAAATATTAATTAATGTTATTAAAATATTAATTAATGTTATTAAAATATGTTTTAATGTTTATTTTGTTATATTATAATCAAGCATTCTATTTCGTTCTAGTATTTCAGATACTTCACCAAAAGAAAAGTTGTATTTCGCTTACCTCTTTTCTGTTAAATTTTTAATCTGTTAACTCATTTCAAAATTATACTTTATGTTAAAAGTAAGCAATTCTATTTTTTTTTTTTTATTTTTTAATTTAATGTAAGCAAAACTCCATGAATACAATGTATACTTATTGTATAGTATTAGTTGATAACATATTTTATTTTGGCAATTCTTGTAAAAATTCAACGTAATTAATAAATTAGAAAAAAAAGAACCCAATATGCATTATAAATCAAGCATACAATTCATAATTGCAATTAGAACAATCGCATTTGCAAGATATTTAATTGAATATCCATCTAAGATTTTAACACACAAAAGCAATTAAAAATTTTAACACGCAAAAGGCAAACAAATTCCATCATGCAAAAGCAATTTTTAACAAACGCCATGATTAAGATTTCTAAAAGGCGTAACCTTTGTTGTTTAAAATAGAATTGATTAAATGAAATGAACAATATTTGAAATGAAATTATTAAATGTTCGAATTTTTAAATTTTCCAAACAATTACAACTTTAATTTCCAACGACTCAATAGTCAAATTCTATAAAAAGTAAAACTTACTTTTTCTGTAAAGATGTCTATGCTGACTTTCGTTTCCATTTTTGTACAGACACAGAATGGTGGCAAAAAAACAATGTGACAATAAAATGACCAGCTTCCAATACTTCCAACGGAAGCTGCGAACAACGAACATTGCACATTTAAATAAGTGATTCTGTTTAAATTAAGAATCCAAATTAAAAATTTTACAAAAGCATTGGACAAGTTAGTTGTTGTTTGTTTGACTGTTCTACTTTATAATTAATTATATTTTAGTTTAGCTTTAGGTAGAGGACGAGGTCACCGGTATACATAAAAAAATGTTTCACATTAATGAACTAAATGGAAAAAAAGTAACTAGTTGCGTGCATACTTCTGTTACTAATAATCAATTTTCAAATATTTAGTACATTTAAAAAAACTACCATTAATCTAATAGTGTTTAAAAACACCACATTTCACCAGTCGTGTTGACATAGAGGTCAACATTAACTGTAATTTGTATACAGATTTTCAAGGGGACCCCAAATTTATTGTATAAATTCAGTAGCAAATTTAATGCATTAAGTATATAATATATCATGTCTTTTTATCTTGCGTTAAAAATGATTTTCGCCCATAACAACTTTTTGTAAGAGGTGCAGAAAAAAAAAAATAATCTCTCCCTGTATTAAACAATACATTATAATAGCAAGGGAAATCAGTTGAAATTAATTAAGATAATAAATTAGAGAAAATGAAATTAGCAAATTTAAGACATCTGACTTTGTAACTTTTGTTGATGGCATTTTTTTAAAAAGCTTGTCACGACATAAATAATACATGCATTAAGCATTAAATATATCTTTCTTTTATCTTGCATTAAAAAGTGATTTTCCCACATAACAACTTTTTGTAACAAATACAAAAAGAAAAAAAAATAATCCCTCATATATTAAATAATATAATATAATAGCAATGGGAAAATCAGTTAAAATTAATTAGGAAAATAAATTAAAGAAATTTATTTCGAGACTTTGTTGAATATTTGAATGAAAATTCGGATAACCATCTATGACGTTTTAGAAATTATTACAAGTATAGAAAATAAAAATTTCTAAAAAACCATATACGTGACTAAAAATAATAACATAAGCATATTTCTATTTATTTTTAATTCATAATAACTTTTATTTTAATTATTTTCTAAATAATTAAAAAATGCTTTACTTTTGAGGATGATTTGCTGTCTAAAATTGAAATTAATCAAAATAATAATCGGAATAAATAATGAACAATTAATTACTTAAATTACGGTTAATAATTAATTTAAGGTAAATGATTTATTTTATTGGGCTCTAGATTAAATAAATCAACTAAGTAGAGATAGAATTTTAAATAATATAGTTTTTAAGATACGATGTAGTATTTCGTTCCTAAGAGATGAATATATGTTCTTAGTACATAATAACAACATCACTCAAATTTGACAGCAGATAAGCAGTGTTGTGGATAGTTATATTATATAGAATTAATGCTTTCTACTAATGAAAACAACCTGTCACTGAAATCTGATAGCAGATATTCAGTGTCATGGATAATGAGACCTCATGACATTAGTGATTTTCTGTACGACCTTCACAGGTTGAAACAATTGCAGATTGAATATGGACTGCACCATGAGTTGTTCCATCGTGATTGGTGATAGACCGTGTCGACGCCGAGGAGAAGTGACGGAAGCTGACCCCCCACAACCTTAGGGGATTTTCTTAAAGGGAGGTTTTTTGAGACTTCTGTGATGAGTCGACAAAAAATGTTATCTTATTTCTCTGAAGTTACTGAATAGGCCAGAATTTCCGCCTGTTTTTCAAAGTGAATCCCTTGTGGTTTCGTGTATCATGGCGTGTGATAATTAAGGTCTGCGCAGACAAGGCAACTAGGACATAGACTCGAGAACTCTGAAAATCTTCGACTTTGGAGTGAACTGCACTTGTATCTAATTTATATCTTTAATTTTCATTTCTATGCAAGTAGAGTTCTGCATATATATATATAGTCGATATATATCGAGTCCATATATATATATATATGCAGAACTCTATTTGCATAGAAATGAAAATTAAAGATATAAATTAGATACGTCAAATAATATAAATTAAATATAAATTTATAATATAAATTTTATATTTATAAAACATTTTTTGTTTTTATATAAAATTTAAAGTAATCCCATGAACCTGAAAGTGGCCTTCTTCTTGAAGCCGTTATAAGTCTAGTATAGGCCGAGACGTTAAAATGGCCACACGAAATCTTAGTTATTAAGCAAATTAACATATACTTTTGGTGCGAATAAAAAATAATTTTGGATATTAGTAAGTCAAAAATAATATATGAACGAAATTATATTATATTAATATCTAAATATATTATTATAAATATTAAATAATTTTTAAAAAAGCTCTCTTGAAAATGAGCGAATTAAAAATTTTAAATAAATGAATGTCGGCGTTTTAAATGGAATTCTCCCAATTAAATTTAAAACGCTGTCATCATTCCTATTAGCCTTTTAAATAATTATTCCCTTTTTTCATTCCTCTATTTTATACTTTTATAAATCAAAGCTACACGGTCTCAATAGCAGTTATACCAAAACAATATGTTTACGTGCACTTTTTTTATGATTTTCATCTAATTGGCTTGATATACTTCTATATTATTCTTCTATATTACTTCTATATTATCTTGTACGCTTTATTAAAAAACCAGAATCATAATTTTAAATGTTAACTTTTAATAATTTTTGCTGCAAAAAATTTATCTTTATTGGTTTGCTTCAGATTTAAATTAAATGAGTGTTAAGAAAGAAAAAAAAGTATTTCGTATATTTCGTAGTTTTTATTGTTATCTGTTTATTGGAATCTTCTGTGATGGACCTCGGCTGCTGCCGTATTTTCTACTCAACTCTTTCACCGGCGCAACGTACAACCCTTGTGCAAAAAGTAAGACCAATTTTAAATTGAAACTTCCCGGGGATTATCTAATTTCAATTCTTTTCTCTTTTTTAGGTTGCTGGCACTGTCCTTGACATCTGTGGGAAATTTCACGTCAAAATATTCATTAGTACTTGAGTTACGCTTGGCTTTGTGAGACGCTAAAACTGATTCCGGCGATTTTTGAAATGTCTGAATTAATTGAGCAAAGAACTTGCATTCAATTTTTGCGGAAACGTATAGAATGTTGCAGAAGGCATTCGGTGAGCATTCCTATATCGGAAAGAAATGTTTACAAGTGGTATAAACAGTTTAAAGAAGGCAGAGAACGCGTTGAAGTCGAAGAGCGCTGTGGTCGACCATCAATCTCAACCGACGGAGCTCACGTCCAAAAAAATTAAAGATTTGGTTGTTTCAAACCGTCTATTTGCAATTAAAGATCTTGTTGATGATGTTGGAATTTCTAAAGGATTGATCAATTTCATTTTGGGCCTCAAACGCGTCAAATCTCGATTGGTACCGTAAACACTGAATGCGCCAGCTCACGCTGCATTGATTCTTTGTGACTTTTTCGCCAAAAATGAAGCCCATATCGTTCCACAACCATCGTATTCACTCCGTGCGACTTCTGGCTATTCCCTAAACCACTCCGGGGACACCTTTTGAGTCAATTGAAGAGATTCAACTTGAATCGTTGAAGGCCATCCCTGACGATGACTTTTGAACATGCATTGAGGATTGGAAAAATGTTGGCATAAGTGCATTGTGTCCGGAGGGAATTACTTTGAAGGCGATGATATAAGTTTGGAAGAATAAATAAAGAGTTTTTGAAAAATAAAAATTGGCCTTACGTTTTGGGCACAGTAGTAATTGAGCACTACACTTCTTGTTCACAATATATTTTTTTTTAAGGGGGGAAGAGTTGACAATTTCAGCTTTTTTTTTTTACCCTGTTCGGCCCTGATGAAACTTCGTACGATCATATTTATATTTTGTGCACCATAATTATTTTGTAACTTTTTTTTTATTTCAATGTATATAGAAACTTAATTTCATTACAGTCTAATAGTTCTGGAGATAGTCTTATTAGATGAAAATTCTTAGTTGAGAATCCCAGTTTATTTGTCATGTATTATACGACTTGATACCAGTAATAATACGAGTAAATTAATGAATTAGGTAAATTATTTCCTTAATGGTATATATATAAAAATGGACAAGAAAAAAAAAGACGCTTACGAAAATTTTTTTGTTTATTTTATGATCGATACATTGTTATACAAGCATTATATAAGCAATCATACAGCTTATATTATTACATTGAAACCTTAATGAAAAAGAAGTACAATTTTCGTTTTTGACAATCTTCTTTGCATACGTATTTGATGGAAGGAATAAAAATCCAATTTAATTTAGATATAAAAAAAATAATATAAAATAATACTTCAATGATTAATATAAAATAATACTTTAAAAATTAATATAAAATAATGCTTTTGAACAGGGATGGGCAAACTCTGGCCCTCTGGAAGATTTTATCCGGCCCGCGGATAGAATATATAGAATTTATATTAAAAGAAATATAAATTTATATATTATATATCCATCTCCTTTTCTAATTTGATTAAATATTATTTTTGTTCTTCCTTTTTTTTCAAAGGACTGATGTTTTTTTTTTACTTTCTCTATTTTTGTTCTACCAAACATAAATCGACGGAAATAGCAAACACAGGCGGCAGCCTTCAATCGGTAAAGTGTTAAAAGTGGAAGTTCTTTGTTAGTTATAGTTGTAGATCGGCGCCAACAAACGTTGTCTCTTTTTCGGGGAGCAGACATATGGGAATCCAATATAGGTGAATTAGACCTCGCATGCGACAGACTGCTCATTTTAAGCTCCAGACAGCGGCTTTTCTTTTGGCGCGAGTTCTAATATTATTGATTGCGTATGGGAAGATTGTGGACATATAGCATCATTGTAAATAGTGGAGAAATTATTACAAGTATAGCGTAGCTAGTGCTTGTTTGGGTTATTCGTAAAATATTTCAACCCCAAAATAGCTTCTAAAAAACATAAAAGTTGATTCAGTGTACCGTGCATTTTCAGAAAAATTTATCTTGGCCTGTCAAACTTTTTTTTTTTTTTTTTCGATTTTTGGCCAGTGACCGAAAAAGTTTGCCCATCCCTGCTTTAGGACTTACATATATGTATGCTAAAATTATAATTTTATCAACGAAACATACAGGGGGATTCTAAGTTCAATTTGATAAAAAAATTCGTAGGTTGAAGAGATCTGCAGTTTCCAGAATAATATTCACCATAAAAAACAATTTTGTATGATTCGGGGAAGGATTCAATTCTCAAAGCTAGAGGGCGCTATTGCAATAATTTTATTGAAGTGCCATAAGTGGAGGCTTAAGACAGTCTGTTTGCATATTTTATTCCCTATCGAATATAAGTTTTCCCCAAAAATGTTTCCCTTCAATGGCGCAAGAGGCTGTAGTTGAAAGCTTCACGGCATTCTTCCTCAAAACGATTACTCTCTTTTTTCGTGCTATAATATTTCCGTTCATTTTTATTTTAATTTTCAGCAGATATAACCAAGAAATGGATAATAATCAAGAAATAATAAAGTATAAAAATTGAATTTTTATTGAATAACAGAAACGAAAAACATTAAAAAAATTTATTTCATGTTAAAAAGTACCTAAAAATTGAACTTTTATTTTTAATTCTAAAATAAGGAATTACATCAATTTTCTTCAAAAAAACGGTGGAAAAATCAGAAGACAATTGCAATGACCAGGATTTAAACCTGGGTTAGGGCAGACATCACGATACTAAGGCAATGAACTGATAGTTATGTAAAATGATTATTTTAGTATCGCATCATAATTATTTCAACATTTCATTAAAAATGCATATAAGATTTTTATGAAAGTAAAAAAAAAAGGAAATATTACTCCTGTTTTATTTTTAAAACACTTCATTAAAATAAAAAAAGGAAAAAAACAAACAATAATTAGATTTTTATAAAATGTCTTCGTTTGGAATATTTATAAATTGCATTCAATTTGCTTCATACAGTTATTGACTTAAATTTATTAAATTTCAACTATACTTTCTTAGTGCACAATCCAAAAAATTTTGATGCACTTTGTTATTGATGGTACATTGTTTTACTTATATATATATTATAATATATTATTAATTTTTCTATTTATTATTATTATTATTATTATTATATGTATGTATATATATATTTGAAATGGCTTCAGTAAATACCTAGACCAGAGAATCCTTTAATTACCTCATTGAAGAAGATGGTGTTAAGCAGCAAATTGCTATCCATACATTGTGACGACAAAATGTGGGTGTAAGTTTTTTCATGAAAAATGTGGGTGCAAAGTAGCAGTAACCTTGCAGTGTAACTTGGATAACGTTGACTCAGCAACAGATCTAACATTCTTATAGCGAATAACCTCAATTCAAAGAGCCTAGTAATTAAAAAAAAATGTTTTTTTGCTGATACACCTTTTCGCTGAACTATTCGAAAGAAATTGTAAACAGTCTTTTACAACTTACAAAATTTTTATTGATATTTACCATATCATAAAAGGCGACTGTGGAACCAATGAATAAAAAAAGTAAAAGCTCAGCTGATAAAAGATGTATGCTTAAAGAAAAACATTGAAATTTAAATAAATATTTTGTAGAAATCTGTAAATGTCCCATTAGTATTAGCATATTATTGATAATAACTACTACTCATGATAACATGATAGCATATTATTGATAATAACTACAACTTGATAGCAATACTCATGTACTAAGTACATGATATTGTTGTTTATTAGCATGTTTTTATTGAAATAATTTGTTACCAAAACGGCAGATATGTAGTTCAGTTGTAAAGCTCTACTCAGTATGTAGCACGATAGGGAGAAAAAGTCTGCCATACTGAAACCATTTTATGCTATTACATTTTGGAACTAACAACAGGAATGATAAATTTGAGGAATTTGCATGTTCTCCATTTTCATGTACTGAAAATAAAAAGATTTTCACATTTTCAGTTTCATCATTCTCATCCCTGACATAGAAGTGGAAGTGTTTGGTTCAGTTTCCCCCGACCCAGGGTGCATCACGGGAAGGGGGAAGGTCTGCTACACTGTAACTAACTCTATGTTGCCATAATTTGGAACAAACTCGTTTAACTAAACTTGGCATTTAGTTTGAATACATCTTGAATCCAAGGTGTAATATGGGAAGACGGATGACCCGCTAAACTAAATCTACACTCTGCCACCACAATCTAGACTAACAAGACAAATGATGAATTTGGGAAATTCGTATGCTCCTCCACCTTCGTGACCCCAATGGAAGGACTTTCCGATTTTTAGTTTCCTCATGATCTTCTCTGGCACAGACGTGGGGAGTATCTAGTTTAGTGGAATTCGAACTGAGTATCCCCAGTTAGAAAAATTAATACATTGTACACAGAACAGTGCAGCCATATTTAGGCAAATAAACGTTATTATTTATTCTCAAATTGGTAATCAAATTTTTGAAATTAAAGTGAAAAAAATCTAACAAAGCAAAGTAAAATATTTTATATAACTAGTTAGAATTCATCATTTTAAAAACAAAAACATAGAATATAAATAACTAAATAAAATATGATTTGCAATTAGCTTCTTGATTTTTGACTAAACCGCTGAATCAGTTGAACTAGATGAAACACATCTGGCATTTTTATTTGCAACTTAGTTTTTCGGCTTCTGCTTCAATTTCTGAATTAAACGGAGCAACCTCCTGCAGTTTGCTTCAATGATGTCGACGAAGGCCCACACTGAGATTCCCAACCAGCAACCGATCAAACCTCCGATGTAACTGAACAGTTCCCACATCTGTAAGAAAGCAGAGAAATTAATATTTGATAAAATACAGTAAAAAATTAATCTCTGATTAACTATTTTTGAATTGCTAAAAACAGAAGATAAAAGTGTGAATCACCTTGTAAAGTTGTAATCTATTGTTGTGAAAAAAATATTTTGAGAAGTTAAATCACTCACATTTTTGTAATAAGAGCATCTGTATTAACTTTAATAAAAAAATTATCTTAAGCAGAAATTATACAATAAAAAATTTAATAATTAACCAAATGATGATTATTAATAAATCTAAAGTTAACAGATAATATTTATTTCTTTAAACTAAAAGGGTTCACCATTAATCAATAAAATATATATATATGAATATATAACATTAAAGTGTATCTTTTTTCCTTAAGAGAAAAATTTTTTATTAAACATCTTCTTAAGTTGGTTTAAAAATATTATTCTTAATAATATGTGTGAATGTTTTTTTTTGCAATAAAAGAACGATTTTCTTAAAAAGTTCTCTATTCGATTTACTAGTTCTCATAAAAATGTTAAATAAACAAATTATTATTTCTTAAAATTTCATCAAAAATTTACAATTCAAATTAATTTATTGTGCGGTTGAAGAATTTCAAATATATAAAATTTTGTTGGCAATACATAACAGCAATCGGTCAACTGCACTTCACAAAGAAAATGCACTGTGATTAATTTATTCCTTAAAAAGAAGGCTTTGATTATTTATACAAAAAATCATCTAATAATCATTAATGCATAAATCTAATAGAAAATTATTAAGATTTGTTAATAGTTATAGAATATTAAATACATTTCAATATATTTTTTGTTATCGAATATTTAAAAAATTATTAACTGAAAGGATTATTTTTTTCTTTAATTCTAATATACCATAATTATTTAAATTAAATTGGAGAGCATCATTTGAAAGTTCTGATATATTTCATGAAAAATTTTCAGCGAACATTAAATGAAAATAATTACTAATTTTCTTTTTCTTTAGAAAAAATATTTATATATAAAAAAAATAACTCAATATTTTCTATTTAATAAAATTTAAAAAAAAAAAAAACACAGTAAATTTATAAAATTGTTTTGGATGGTCAATTCCTACTTTTTTTTCACTATATTGCAGAAAGTCAAAAAATAAATAATTTTCATTCATTTTTTTAAGTTAGAAAAAAATTCTCTGTTTCTCTCACACATTTTCTCTCTCTCACTAATTTATTCACATGTTTCATTTTCCATTTTGTTCCCTCCTTTACTGAGACTAGAACCCAGAATGAACAAGTAATATAATTTTTTTTTTTTTTTTAAGTCAATTCCTACTTTTTAAAAAAAATGAATGAAAATTATTTATTTTTGACTTTCTGCAATATAGAGAAAATATATGGCAGAAAATCAAAAAATAAATAATTTTCATTCATTTTTTAAGTTTATCTGGCGCCCTCTATTGGTAGATATATGCAACTTAAATCTAAAAAAACTAAAATTAATTAATTAAATTTAATGAATAAATTAATATTTGAAAAAAAAAATGTATTAACATCAAATGTCATCCACTACAAGTTTTAAAAAATGTATTTGTACTTGTGTGTAGGAATAAAAAGTATTTTATTAACGATTGAAAATTTGAACAAGATATATATATATAGAGTGGGAACTAAAAGTAGGAATTGAAAAAAGAATCTGAAAAATAAATTTTTTTCCAACGATCTACACGCTTCGCCACGGATGGTATTTATTCCTAAATTTATATCCTGCTAAATATCTTATATAAGAGACATTTTTTTCTCCCATATAAAACTAAAATTAATGAATTAAATTGAATTAATGAATTAATATTTGAAAAAACTGTATTAACATCAAGTATCCTCCACTACAAGTTTTAAAAAATGTATTTGTACTTGTGTGGATGAATAAAAAGTATTTTATGAACGATTGAAAATTTGAACAAGATATATATATATAGGGAGAGTATCAACTAATAGTAGAAATTGAAAAACAGAATTGTGTCTGCCAATAAGGCCTTTTTGGATTAAGAAAACTATTTAAACTGACGTTAATGTTCATAAAAATATTTAAACTGACGTTAATGTTCATAAAAATATTTAAACTGTCGTTAATGTTCATAAAAATATTTAAACTGACGTTAATGTTCATAAAAATATTTAAACTGACGTTAATGTTCAAAAAATATTTAAACTGACGTTAATGTTCATAAAAATATTTAAACTGACGTTAATGTTCATAAAAATGTTTAAACTGACGTTAATGCTCATAAAAATATTTAAACGTGTATTTAAAATAAAAGTTCATGTAGTCACAAAATCATTTCAGTTCTTTTATACATCGGTGTTTGATGATCCATTTATATATAGCACGTTACTCACAGACAGGAGATAAAGAAAAGTCATTGCCTCCTTTTAGAGCACAGCATTTGCGTGTCATGTAAAAAAAAAAAGCCTTTAAATCTCCTATCAGACAGCCTGCCGGTCAATGCAAATCGTTTACATATGTTGTCACATTCGTCATCAAGTTATTTCATTACTGAAAACAGAGACTGCAACGAACCACACGAAATCGAAGCCGAACTCTATTTCACTCTATGAGGAAATTGACAGAAGTAATTTTCATCACTTCCAAAATATTTTACACACTTTTAATAACTAGTGAAATAAATAAAATCTTTAATAATTTCAAGTAATAAGTATCGTCATTATTGTAATTATTTTGCTTTTAAACTATTATGGCATCAACTGAATAATTCTATGAAAAATTAAAGAAATAAAACTGTTTTGTAATAGACTATAAAATCATATTTGCAGTATAAAATATATTGTTATATAAAAGTATGTCACAATACATAATTTAATAATCAACCAAAAGATGATTATTAAAGAAACTAAAGTATGACAAATTCCAAAATAGACGTAGATTAAAAATACTTACGCCATATCGCGGGACGTGAGATATCACAGTAACATCCCTGTCTATTAGATAAACTTGAATCTCGATTGCGCCTCTAAGAAAAAAATTATGCCTTTGTAAATAAATATTTCATATTTAATGCAAGATATCCTTGAACTCATGGGCCAAACTTTAAGGTAAGGTAAAATACACACAATGAAGCATTTTTGTATAGGCATGTGGGAGGGTCAGAAATTATTGGATTTTGCAACAGAGTACTTTGGGGCCTGAATGTCAGAGTGTCTGGCGCTTGGTGCTATAGATTTCGGGCTCGAGTTTGGATGTTTGGATGTCATGGATGTTTGTAGTGGTTCGGAATCCACTTTAAACCGTAGGTCCCGGTCTCATATGACTGTAGAACGTCACGAAGCCTAAGCAGACGTCTTCCCTACATCTTTCCAAACTGTATAGACAACTCAGCTATAAGCACAGTGGTGCAGTAGTATTTTGAGTTTGAGTTTCTCTGCAAGTGTGTTTTTCCCAGATGAGTACCTTGTTTAGTGTCATGTTTATACCTTGACTTACCTTGTTTAGTCTTAGTTTGCGCGCGTTTGCAAGTTTTTTAATTTTCACGATTTTAGGCTCTTTTGTAGGCCGTCTCTAACCCCATGCCTCATGAACGGTTCTCTTTTAATGAATGGATGTTATTATGAAAGATTTTCTTTTTTGCCCATACTTGCTGCCACATCATCTAAAAGACATGATTTATGTCATCTTTCTGGAAGATGTATTTGATATTGTTTCATTTACCATTCGAAATGCCATATGGTTTCAGAACGACAAGGTTTCAATCTATTTCTGCATTAACATGATAACCTCAGTGCGACGTTTGGCTTTCAGTGGATTGGACGAGGTGAACCAATCGTTTGGTCAGAATGCTCACCTGATTTTTCAAGAGTTAAATTTTTTTCTGATGGAGATATGTCAAATAAATATTGTAAGAAACTCCAATGAACACTGATGAGAATTGCGACACTTTCAGGAGCTGCTGCAACTGTTCTTGAAACCCCCGTTATCTTTGAAAAATATGTCACTTATTTGCTAGACTATTCCAGGCCTGTAACGATGTTGGTGGAATCACCTTGAACACTTACTGTAATTGCTATGTACATAAAAGGCCTTTTTTTACTTCCTCGACGTTTCTAGTTTTCCGATTGCATTTTCCTTTACGAACTCACTTTGCTATATAAAAACAAGTAATATATAAAAAATTCCTACTTAATTAAATTTAATTAATGAATGAATATTTGAAAAAACTGTATTAACATCAAGTGTCATCCACTAAAATTTCAAAAAATGTATTTGAATTTGAGGGGATGAATAAAAGTATTTTATTAACGATAGAAAATTTGAACAAGATATATAAATATATACAGGGAGAGTGTGAACTAATAGTAGGAATTGAATGAAAGCCCACTGTGTTCTAAAAAGAAATAAACAAATTGAAGTTTCCTAGAAAACTTGAAGAAAACTACTTTACTTTTCCTTAAAATTTGGTACATGAATTCAGGGTCAGCCTGTATACATTCATCAATTTTAAATACTAAAATATGTAAAAAAGTATTTTTATAATACATACATTTAAAACATCTTTTAAACACTATGGAAAAAGGATAAATAATTAACTTTACTATAGTACCTTTAAAATCCTGAATCAATTCAACTAGATATCATGAGTGAATTTAAATTGATGTTATGAATTAATTAAGCATAATGTCTTGACTCAAGTTTATTTCATGTCATGACAATCTTACTCATGGCCTCCAATTAAATTATTCTCATTTTATTCTTAATGTATTTCTTATAATTATGTTAGATTAATATTAGGAAAATAAATAATATATAATAAGTATCATATCATTTCTCGTGGATATTTTATAAGCTATTGCGATTCATTAAGGCTCTTAATATTAACAATTTATTCCTCGTTTATATTATAATTTGTACTTGTAACAATACATATTCATTTTAAATATAGTAAAGATATAAATAACATTAAGCCATTTCCCATTAAAATAAAAAATAAAAAATGTAAGAAAGTTAAATTAAATGCTTCAAATGCATAATTTAACTACAAATAAATAAGTAATTATTTTACAACTTTTATAAGAAATTTGCAGAACACTTTTCAAAACTTACCTCTCAACATGATTGCTGTACTTGAACTAGGAAAAGAGATGAAAAAATATACAAAGATTAGGTATAACAATAAAATAATCTATAGTATGCCATGAAAAAGCAATTACATCAGCTAATTTGTTTTATTTGAATAGTTGAAATGGAATGTGAACATACTTACATTAGTTGGTTCAAGTGGGGTTTCTTCTATTGTATAATGATACTTTTGTTTCCTAAATGAAAGAACAAATACTAAATGAATCAATCTTAGTGTCCCACTTAGGGTCTCTGAATTCAGGTACTCAGTACAAAGCAAATTCAAATATAAAATACATCTTTATGCCGTGGCAAGGATCCGTAATCCTGGTGGTGGCATGGATTCTTGTTAGTGGTTCGGAAACCACTTTAAACTGTAGGTCCCGGTCTAATTAGCTTAAAGTGTGCACAAAATGACTAACAAAACCTAACCTTTATGCCGTGAATAGGTACAATAAATTTGTTGGCTTTAAAGTTCACTGATAGGAGGGGGAGGGGGTCCGAAACCTTTCATAATTTCTCTGAAAGTTTTACTTCCAAATTTAATGCTACTATATTAATATCGAGTAAAAATCTTCCTGTAAACATGAAATTTTATTTTTAGATCATCTATTTCAACATTCCTACATCAATCTAAGAGTTAAATTGTTACTAATAATAACCATTAATTAGACACGTTAGGTTATTTTGGATAAACAGGTAAATAATACTTATTTAATAAATCTTGACTAAATAATTATATTTTATAATTTAAAATAGATATATATGCTATAGCTTTAGAAAAGAAATTGTTGATTCCATTTTTTTGATGAAATATATATATTTTTTTACTTACACACAATCTACATTACAATTTCTTTTACATTTCTCCATTCTTCGGTAGTAAAAACATTTCTTGCACCTTTCTGCAGCTGAAATGAAATGATTTGTTTTACGATAATTGAGTCTGTAATCATAAAAAGACAATAGAAAATAAACTCATGGTCGTTTAAAAATTTTATTTTTGACTTTCAATTTCAATTACCTTTCTTTTCATATTTATAGATTCCCATTGATATCAATTTTTAACTTATATTGCCCATTTTCTTGTCGATTATATAATTTTTAGTTTGTTTTAAATGCTGGTGGGAATTATATTCCACTTATATATGCCCAATGCCCATTGATAGACGATGAAGGGGGGGACATTGTTTTGCTGTTCAGAATTTCATGCATTGTGGTTGAAGCCCGGAAAATTCATCTAATGCTTCCTGAATGATTATGTGAGATTCTTACATATGATGTCACAATTAACATCGAATCTCCATATTTCTGAAAGCCGTGACTACTATGAGCACAGACAATGGATTTGAAACCTAATCTTCCTGCAGGCTAGCTGTACGCGTAACTATTGGTTCACAAGTCAGGCAATTACATCATCGACATAAGTTAAACAGAATAACTTGTTTGTCGGTGTTAAATGATTGACGACGATTTGAACGAATTTTATTAAATTTTTTTTTCCTAACTTGAGTGTATAAAATCTTCTCCTTTATTGATTTTTGGCATCTTCCTTTGAAAGGAATTCTTAATGAACAGGATGAAAATGAAATTATCATTAATTACACAGCAATAAGCTTCTCGTTAATACTGCCAATTAGAATGCAGTTGAAAATGGCTCACAGTTAAAAGTTTTGGTAAGATACTAAGTAACATATTCCAATATAACTTACGATTCGGAAACAACTTAAGCCTGTTTTCATGCATCATTTGTTCACCTTCGCAACCAGGACATAGTTTCCTGGAACGTTTTAGGCACATATATACGCACATCTGTAGAATACAAGTGAAAAATATGTACAGTCATCAAATCGTATATAATATTTATACATTAATCAGCTAAAACAATAAAACAACCAACCCAATAAATGTAGATACTCCTTTGAAGCATTAAAGTTATTTGACGCAGCATAAGTTTCATACGCACTGAAGAATAAAGTTGTCGAAAATGCTATATATCTAGAACTCTTTTGAAACTTTTACTGTTTTGGTTACTCAACTCTTATCACTTGAACTGTAACCGTACTTCGTCTAAGAACTTTTCCCCCGAACTTGATTGTTGGTAGTCCCCGTGGAAGATTTTGGTTATGTGTCTGCATTTCTAATATTATATTTATGTATCATATCGTCAGTAATAATGTGTACAGTAAACAATTAAGAAAAGTATTGGAGAAATATTTGAATTGACAGACTACATCCCGACTTTTCGGATGCCGCCTTTATGATTCGTCAGACTAGAAGGTAAGAAAAATTTTATACGAAATTTTCTAGTTTAGCGGATTGTTTGGTGAGGTAAAAAAATATTCCAATATTCTAAGATTTAAAACCAAAAAAGATACATAGCAAAATTAGGAGAATATTATATCAGTGTTGTGAAACTTAACAGGAATTTTCCATCCGTTGACTTTTATCATAATATTATAAATTGATTTATTGTCTTACATTTATTTATTTTTTATTTTTATGGTTGGTATCGTATTTTATTTTTAAGAAAAATATTATTTACAAATCTCATGCGGGAAAGTAAACCCTTCTATATTATTTTTCTGTAGATTAGGGAGAATTATCACTTGTACAGTTTTCCTTTTAAGCATCACTGAATATCAATGTCAGATACACAATAGATGCTTTAAAAACAAGAAGAAAGGGCTAGCCTAGTAATTTTTCATATTACAAATTATTTTTTGCAAGATTAGAAATAATGACAACGATATGAAACAATTATGCTAAGAAATTTGTAAAAGTATTCATTTATGTATATGATATATTTCCACAAAAATTGCATTTATTCGCATTTTAGCTCATTTTTAAAATCCAACATTCATATGTTTAGTTCTGGAACATCACAAAATGTTTTTGAGCTTCATTGCATGAAAACGGAGAGAATAACGGGCAGTGATGTATATAATAGTCCTTTAAGAGCCGATATTCCATTCATAATAAGCATTGCTTTTTAATTTGATTTTCTATTCATTCTTCAGTAAAAAGGACAACAAAGAGAATCTTCTCTCTACAACATATTGCTTAATAGTTTAATAATATTTTACCTCTGCCCCCCTTCTAACGAGATAATAGAGAGTTTTTGCATACCATATTTTGGACGTCCGTTAGCTTTTTCTCCCTAGCGCGCATGCTCATAAGAAACATTATTACAGATACGCATGCGCAACTTTCTGTGAGCATGCGCGCTAGGGAGAAAAGCTAACGGACGTCCAAAAATACGGTATGCAAAAAAACTCTCTAATATTTATCGTTCCTCTTTCTATAACATTTTTCCTTATCAAGTGCAAGAATAAAAAGAAAGTTTCTTTCATTCAAATAAATAATCAGGAAGCCTAAACTTTCTTACTTAATAATAGCAATGTCAGAGTGTGTTATTTTGGAAGGAAAATGATCTATTTCTATTTAAAGATTTTAAACCAGGAGTTACTTACTAAAAAAAGAAAAAAATTATTAAATTATACATAATTAAAGCTTGTCCTTTGCAAGTACGGTGGGTCACACGTTGGGGGCCAGATTGTAGTGTTGTCATTTGTACAGCTGGATTATAACCGGGTGTGATTGGGTTGAGACTTGATACACAGGTTTGAGAACTCACAATTTTATTTATACATGCACAAACAGCACTCACGTAAATAATTTTCTAATTGATTTAAAGTAATTATTATGTGACATTTGCTGCACTCTCTCAGCATACCCTTTCTTTCCATTCGTTGTTTCGTTGTGGTATCACGTAGTTTGAGATTTACTGTTTTATGATGTATGACAACAGAATTTATTATAAAAATAAATAATTCATTCAATTCAATGATTGATTCTTAAAAAATATTACTTTCTACTGACACGAACAATATTTAATACATAAACATTTCATTCAAAAGTAAAGTTGGAGGACTGACCTCCTGGGACCGTGGTCCTGTGTTGTTGTGTTGTCTCCATAAGGCATCGTAATCTGTGCAATTTGTTGCATAAGGAAGTGGCAGAAGGTGTTCCTCTTCCTGAAAATCATTTTGATTTAATTTGAATAAAAATGTGATTGATTACTTTCACAATTTAATACATTTGCTTGTAAGTGAAAAAGAACTCCTATATCATAGCATACTACTGTGTCCAAAAAGTAAGATCAATTATTTTTTTCAAAAATTCTTAATTTATTTCATCGCCTTTCAAAGTAATCTCCTCCGGACACAATGCACTTATGTCAACTTTTTTTCCAATCCTCAATACATGCTATAAGCATTTCTTTCCGTTATAGGAATGCTCCCCGAATCCTTCTGCAGCGTTCTATACGTTTCCGTTTATAAGTTCTTTGCTCAATGAATTCAGGCATTTCAAAATCATCGGAATCACTTTTAGGGTCCCAAGCTAAGCGTAATTCCAACACTAATGAATATTTTTGACGTCAAATTTCACACAGATGTCAAGGTCAGTGCAGCAATCTAAACGAAGAAAAAAATTTAAATTCCATTGGCTTGGGTATTTTAAATTGAAAATGGGTGGAACACAGTGGATTATTTGTATTGCAACAATGCTCGGGTTTTTATTTTCATTTGATTATTGCCAGATGATTTCATTGATCAAAAACCATTCGCTCATTGACGAAAGCCTCTACACACTTTGTATCGATTGTTTTTTATTAATTTTTTAAATAATAATATTTTTCACTATTGTTTTTTATCTTTCTTTACTATTTTTAAAAATGTATTGAGTCTCATTTTTTTTTGAAGAGTATATTCAAAACATTGAGTTATTCCATGCCAAAACAACCGGAAATAAAAATGGCACCCACCATCTTTGATTTTTATAAAAATTACTGTGTTTCCCGAGCTTTTGATGGTGATTTTAAAATTATGAAAAATTTTGAAAATTGGTTAAGTTATACAAATATAATTCTTTAAAATATGCCTCGATGATTTTTCCTCCATTTCAAAAAATGAACCCAGGATATAAATGTTTGTAGTTTTCTTCAAATTTTCTAGGAAACTTCAATTTGTTTATTTCTTTTAGAACACAGTGGGCTTTTATTAAATTCCTATTATTAGTTCATACTCTCCTATATATATCTTGTTGAAATTTTCAATCGTTCATAAAATACTTTTATTCATTCACTCAAGTTCAAATAAATTTTTTTCAACTTGTAGGGGATGACACTTGATGTTAATACAGTTTTTCAAATATTAATTCATTAATTTAATTTAATTAATTAATTATAGTTTTTAGATTTAAGTTGCATGTATCTACCAATAGATGGCGCCAGATATAAGAGGAAAATTTCAACTTTAATTATTAAGGACTTTTTGCAATATAGTGAAAAAAAAAGTAGGAATTGACTTAAATTTTTTTTTTTTTATAATACTTGTTTTTATCCGTGTCAAAGATTCGATAAATATAGCATTTTTTATTGAAATGGAAAATGCTAAATGTCATGGTATGGTTAAGTTTATGTCAAATATCTCTACTTTCAATTTCATTCACATATAAAAGAGAATTTTCTATTAAATCAGCTTATCTCAATTTGCTTTTAATAAGCGTGTGTTGGCTAAGCCAACAATATTGTCCTAGTATTTTTTTCCTTTGCTTATAGAACACAAAACAATGTCCTTTAAATGCTTCATGGATAAATTTATCAGAATGAGATAAAAATTGTTATTCTGCTCTTCAGATTTAATTTCTGGGGTTTAATTGAACGAGAACGTTTAAATTCCTTCTTCTTATTCTTTTTAGTAGGAATTTAAACTTTTCATTACGTTTTTAGAAAATTTACATTTTTGGATGCATCGAAATGTTGAAAATTCACTAAATAAAGGTATGATTTAAAAAAAACACAACAATCTTGTTGAGAAATAAAACATCTCTTTTTTTAGTATATATTTTTACCATACTTATCAAATATTTTTTTAAATTTAAATTTTTCTGAGATAGCCATACATCTATAAAGAACAATTGATTCTTAATATAAAAAATTAATTAAATTAAATATTATTTGTGAGAGGCGAGAAATATCATGATATTACTAATAATCACGTAAAATAATTGTCTTAAATTTGGTGTATTTAAGGTAAATTCGGTAATTTAACTATCTAGAATTCCTGTAATGCGATTCTAGTTTAAATTATGCAACCCACATTTTAGTAAATACCATCCAAAGTTTCTGTGATTTATTTTGATTTTTAAAAGGTTTTATTGATATACATGCAGGAATAGCTAGTACAGTTACTTACCAGACGAAAGCATACCTTATACCTTATAAATAAAAAAAAATATTTAAAAATATTAAAACAAACATGAAGAGAATTAAAAATATTTATATCTTTAAACAGATTGTTCAGAATGGTGGCAAAAAAAAAGTTTAAGCAATTTTTAAAAGCTCATCTTTGTTGAATAGTTGTTTGTTCTAATCACCAGATTTAATTTCTGGGGTTTACTTGAATCAGAAACTTTACAATTTTTAACAAGTGTGTAGAGAAATTATGTTTTTGATGCATTAAAAAGTTAAAAATTCGCTATAGTATAGGTATGAACTTATAAGAAAAACTTTGTTAAGATAAAAAACTTTTCTTTTTTTTAAAGTATTTTTACCATATATAGCAAATAGTTTTCTTAAATTTAAATTTTTGCTGAGATAGCCATACATCTATAAAGAACAGTGGATTCTTAGCATAAAAAATAAATTAAATATATTATTATTTGTAAGATGTAAGAAAGATCGTGCTGTTACCTGTTTGTAAAATCGTCGCCTCAAATTTGATGTAATTAGCAGTATATCTAATGTACGTATAATGCAATTCTAGTTAAAATTATGCAACCCACACATTTTAGTAAATACCATGTAAAGTTTCTGTGATTTATTTTGATTTTTAAAAGGTTTTATTGATATATATGCAGAAATAGCCAGCACAGTTACTTACCAGACGAAAGGTTACCTTATACTGATGTCCTAGTCTAAGGCGCTTTCCCATGGTCAAGGGGTTTTCTGGGATGACAGAGGAGTGGATAGAAAAGAAGATTGGTGCCACTATCCAAGGGTAGAAAACTTCGTATTCATTATGTGGTAAATAAATATATTGTATTTTACTTGTCTTTTCCCCATCTGCAAAAATTTATTATATATATTAATCAGAATCTTTTCATGAGTTGACAGGTGGATAGTTTGATAAGTTGTCAAACTTAAGAAATTTGATTCAAACTGCAACAAAAAATGCTGGACCAAAGCTACCACGCCTATTACGGAGACGGACATGTAGATCAGAAAGACCTATGAACTGAAGTAAGAATGGTATGCACTCCCCCCCCCCAGATTTATCTCGCTTTTGGAGAGATTCATTTCAAATTCAAATGATGATGGCAAAATGCTGATGTAGGGAGGCAAGTCTTCAATGTGCAGCCTAAGTAAATTTAGAGAATCGAAGATAATTGTATAAAAGTCCTTAAGGTCTGTCAAGCCTCAGAAAGTAAAGCTTAGCTATGTAAACAGTTATACGCACAAATTAGTTATGTATATAAAAAAAAAAAAGAGGAGTGATGGCATCCACCAAAACCGACAACATTTGCAATCGAGCCTAGAACCGCATTGCATTCAAAGCGTCAAAAACGTGTTTAGTTCAAGTTGTTCTTCCAACAATGAAAATTAACAAAATCTTAAGTTAAACAGTTCCATTCAGATGAGGATGATTTAATGTGGATGCAAAAGGGGTGTCTAAGAATGCTACTGAACATCACGACGGCGAATGAAAAAAGTGGGAGTCTTCTTGAAGTTTCTTGGTGTCGTGTTTGTCCTGTATGCTGCAACTATAATCCTCTAGTCGAGATATTCATTGAGTCTATAGTACTAGCTAGTACTTCACTACTGTAATAATCTAAAGCATTTAACATATGACGTTTTTAAAAAGAAAAATTTATCTTCTGAGGGCTTTCTATTGAACTCTGATGAGTCAACTAGCTGAAACTATCGATGCTGTTTCTTTTCAATGGAAATTTAAAATGAGTAATTTTTAACTGTGAAGTTCTGAAGATGTGCTACTATACCATAAAAATAAAAATGACTTCAGAAGGAAAACGTGTACTTGTTATAGATTGAGTACGTTATTATTTCAGCTGAATTCCTTAGAGATTTTCCTACTTTGTTGGCATTGGTTTAAATATCTACAGAGGGGCTATTTATATAAAGTAGATGAATTCCCTGAGAACATCAAAATATGGTTTTGTAATTGAACTCTAACAAAAACTAGATACTTTGGCTTGGAAAAATGAAGTACATTTACTGAATGATGATGATGTACAATGAATTATTAAAGGTTTTTATATCTATATATATATATATATATATATATATATATAAATGAAGAGGGAGAGAGAGAGAGATAGTCATTACATTATATGTTCAAAACACACACACACAAATATATATATGTTAAATTTTTTGGTGTCCCTTCTATGTTAATAGGAAATAAGTTTAAGCATAATCAACTATATAGCATTTTACTCTCATTATGGGATATATGGTCATTTTAAATATCATAAAAAAATCCAGTCACGTGACAGAACCACATAACTTTTATAATAATATGGTCATTAATTGGATGGCAGATTACGATTAATAATTAGTACACGTATGTATAGTATCAAGTCCAGAACTTCTTTTGAGATCAAACAAAATTTAAGTCTGATGAAGGTTTCTCAGACTTGTTATGATGGATCAAAATTTATCAGGTGAGTGGGAAAGATATCTTCATTAGAGAATTTCTTCATTCCCTTGAACACTTTTTAGAGAAATATACATATTTTTAAAAATACTTAAACAATATCTTAAACAATATCTTCATTAGAGAATTTCTGCAACGTGTCCCACTTTATAATCCATTCTGTTAATAGACATTTTTTTCATTTGGAGAGAACTGGAATAGAAATTGTCTTGCATAATTGCAAGAAAATATTAGATTTGGAAGCGGTAGGAAGATGTTTTCACCTGTAACTCCATGAATAGAACAACTTTCTCATAGACATCATAATGGAAGTGATTGCATTTGCTCAATTTGAGTAACTCTGCAAATGCATTGATGTGTATTGACGTTACATTCGTTGCATGCATTGATGTTGTTAAGCATGTATTGTGATAGATGGTTGTAGGTTTGAGCAATTTCTGTGATTTAACCTTGTTTGATTTTATGTTGTCATGTTGACATAGTTTCCTTCCTTTGCATATCGACCATGTAGCTGTAGAAGTCGCACAACTAGTTACTGGACATAACTCATATGCAAAATGTTTTCCTTCGTGATCTGACGGAGCAGCAAGTAAAGTCTACAAACGAACTGTTGGGACATTTCCCTATATCTAACTGAAACGTCTGAAATCAAATTTAATATTTATAAATTATAATTAAAATCTTCCATAGGTTGTACTTACAAAGCTTCTGTATTTCCGGTTCCAACCGGGTAAAAATATGGAGGTTGCGAGAATAACATTGAACATAGGGCAGATCGTTACCACCACGCACAAGGTTGTCGACCAGGGCCTAAATGTTAAGAAATTGTTTTATAAAACAAATATTCTCAATGTTAATATTTAAAAGATAATTGATTCTGCATGGGGCTCTTTGCAAAAATCAGTTCGAATTTTTTTTTTATCTTATAACAGTTTTTACTTTGGAAAACTCTTTATTTTGAAAAAGATATAATCATGCAATTATAAATGTATCCTGTATACACTTAGATGAATTCATGATGAACTCATTAATGATTTACCAAATGGTAAATCATAAAAAAAAAATAAAAAGAGGCTAAATAAGGCTAAAGAAATAATATAAGAAAAATAAGGCTAAAAATTACAAGAATCCAAAGGATCCAGTATTTGTAGAAAAAGGCCATTTTGTAAAATATTTTTTTCTTTTAATAACTTTATCGGAAATTTTTTTATTTTATCACGAATGGAAATAACTTCCGCTGAGCATTTCCACCATCTTCCTGCTACTATTTCTCAGAATTCAGACGAGTTGCGGAATGATCAAGGGCTCATTTGATAATTATTGGCGAGGATCTAACTAAAAATAATAATAAAAAACACAATGAAATAAAATTATTACTTTCCCACCTGTGCAATCAGAATCGTCTACAGAATTAGTAGTAATGTTAATGGACAGTGAAAACAGCAAAAATAACAGATGGTAATAGAATAGTTTATGATGTAACAAAAAAATATATGAGCTTGAGCAAGTGTCAAGAATAACTTGTAATTTGTAACACATTTTTGCTACATGCAACATCTACCACTAAACGCTTTGCCTGGGGGACATTTAAAACTTATTTAAACAAACTGTTATCACTATTTTAGATGCAATATAATTTAGTATCAACCTGATTTTAATGGTTAGACTTTTTTTATTAAATTTTTACAGTATTTCGAGACTCGAATTGTGTTGAGAAGCATGACCACACCTTTTCAGTTATACATATATAAAACACACATAACTATCTTTCTAATCAACCATGTAGAATTACACGAGCCACCTACACAGTAAATTTATAGATACAGTAAAAAACAATACTAATTTGGGATGTACTTTGGAATATGGGATTTTGTCATAAACCATCTTGGGGGAGTGTTGAACGACAACTTCCATGCCTTTTCTCCTAGTGAATATTGTGAGATGTTTGTATAATATCCAAACTTCGGAATTTAAAAAAAAGATAACGAATCTAAAATTAACATTTGTAATAGAATGACTATGTTAAAAAAACTATTTACTTGATACAACCTATTATTACGAGGAATAAAAACAAAAGAAATCAGTTAACACAACTTACAACTTAAAGTAGTTCTCTAAATAAATTTATAAATAAACAGAAGAAAAAAAAAAATGGACAGTGTATGTTTTGAGTGCATGCAAAATTGTAAGTACCTGGTGTTTCATTTTCTTAGCCTTTTAATGGAAAGCATCTAATTTATACAAAATAATTTTGCATCTAATTTAATAAGCATTAATATTGCATCTAATTTATACAAAATAATTTTGAACAGTGGGTGTTTGTGTGTGTGTGGGGGGGGGGATGAACAGAAGATAACCAAACGACTTGAATAAGTGAGCCATGAATTGGAGTTGCTGCAAAACATCGTGATGGGGTGACTCAAAATTATAGCTTGATGTTAGATAAGAAAACAATCACTATCAATACATTATACTTACCGCTTCTTTTTCTTTATTAAATGTCAAAAATTTCATTCAACACAATACAGAGCACCCAACATTGCAATTAATTTGTTTCCATCTCGACAACTTATGTAAGCAAAATTTTTATTTAACGCATTACAATTTGTAAATTATATTTGTTAGAATAAATGTTCCAATTCTCTGATATTGTAAAGTTGAATAATATTGTATAAGAAATTGAACGATGAAATAGCTGTCTGATTGCAGCAAAATGTGGCATGCAAACATTTGCATCCAATATGCAATTGCTTAAACTTTGGTATAATGAGTTAATGAATGATGAGTTAATGACTTCCAGAATATCACAACTGTGCATATGGATGATACATACTAGAGAAGAAATTTCAATTATGGGAAACAACTTTCTTTGAGTTACATTCCAATTTACTAAGTCAACATATAAATCTATAAGCTTGCTCACACTACGAATATTTGAGAGTTGCTGAATTATTGGAATTAAAGGAAACAGATAGGTCAAAATGAATTATCGCTGCAACATTTAGTCAGAGCAATGATGCCCTTCGATAATGTTGACAAAAAAATGTTAAACCATTATAGGCCTGTGAGGAAGTTGTTAATCAAGATGACAGTAGGCGAAGACTAAGAGTTCTTCAAAGCAATTCTTAACAGTATCAGATTCATAATTAGCAACTATCCGACGACTAAGCAGAACATTAATGACCAGACTAGCAAGTTAATAGTTATTATTCAATCTGGAATCTTACTGACTAGAGATGAATTGTTTGATATGTTAAATGCAGCTTCTAAAGGAATCTCTTCAATCAGAAAATATGTGAAAAACGGAATTATGGTCTGAGGTAACATTTCATTTGATAGCCTTTGGTTTTCATCCATGACGCTTTTACAGTAGAAAACGATTTTTACTTTCCCGTTTCATTGCCTTTTCTTTCACGGATTTCTGGATTGTATTTCAGCAGGACAGTATCTATTTGAAACCAGATGTCTCCCTAAGAGAACGGGCAAACTCAATTATGAGATCATTCCGCCAGCTCACAAACTCATCTATTTTTTCCAGAATTGATGAAAGTTTAAAAAAAAAAAAATCAGCATTGACATTTATAACAACTCTACGAATCAATATATCAATATCGAGCCGAATAACAGTTACCATAAGAGGATGAGGTAATATAAGGAATTTTCCATTAAAACGCTATACGAAGCTGATTTCAGTATGAAAGAATCAAATCCTCTGAAATATTAATAATTAATATTAATTCTTTTTCTACAGACATGCTTCAAACTATTTATGTATCATTTACAAACACCCTCCTTTTCCCCCTCTCTGATACACCTGTACACCTGATACACATGTTTTAAATGCTCGCGGATATCACACGCTCATGCCACCGCGTGAGCCTTGCGTTTAAAAAAATTTTTTTTTTTTTTTTTTACTTTTGTCACAATTTATTTTTCTATACAAAAAGGGCTTAGTCAGGAAACCTGTGACTTGTGTTCATCCTGAATTGTTTGAATTAATATTGCTATTATTTGCTATTATTGCTATTATTTTTATTTTAAGTTTACTATAATTTATTATCAATTTTTAAATCAATGGATTTTACTTTTAAAAAGCTAAACAAGTTAGTTTTTAAGGCACGTTAGCTATCACCAAATTGTTTGATACAACATAGCCAAGTCTCACTTTGTGGCCTAAAAAATATTAACTATACAATCCATATTAACAAACATAATACTATGCAAATCCTTTTTTTTTTTTTTTTTTTTTTTGGTGAAATAAAATGCTCATTTACAGACAAATACGTTTTTATCGAATCAATATGAATAAAATTAAGGCAGGAAAAAAAGTACCATGATATTTGAATAATTTCCTGAGCATATAACAGGATGATGTTGACAGAAGTGTTTGATGTCATTCGGCATCTCACATGAATCAGGATATACATCACAGAAATGGGTGCGCCGAACTCTGGAAATTAAACAAGTAATATAAAAAAAAATTTAAAGTCTTAATTCCTGCTCTTTTTCACTCTATTGCAGAAAGTCCTTTATAAATAAAGTTGTAATTTTCCTCTTTACATCTGCGCCATCTATTAGTAGATACATACAACTTAAATTTAAAAAAAAAACTTAAATTAATAAATTAAATTTAATTAATGAATTAATATTTGAAAAAAAACTGTATTAATATCAAGTGTCATTCACTACAAGTTCAAAAAAATGTATTTGAACCTGAGTGGAGGAATAGAAAGTGTTTTATTAATGATTAAAAATTTGAACAGAATATATATAGCGAATGTGGGAACTAGTAGTAGGAATTGAAAAAACAAAACAAAAAACAATATAAACTTAATCGGCAATGATTTTAATTTTAGAATTATTTTTTTTACAATTATTTGCTCCACATTTGCTTGAGAGAAGCGTGAACAACTCTCATTAAAAACACCATTTGTTTGATGAACCATCATCTAGCCTCCTAAAAAGAAAAAAGAAGTGAAAAACAAAAAAGAAAAGAAAAAAACAAAAAAAAAAAAAAGTGACTACAACACATTCTACTAGCGGATTGATAACTAGTTATTTTAGCCGGCACACACTTTACACTCAGCAACAATTCGTCAAACCAGTCCACTAGCATTAGATGCATCATCCAAGTTGGAAAATCAATTTGATTCAATTTAAAATATGTTCGAAATCAGCTGATGGAATTTGCACATGATCGAAAATAACAAGTATAGCGGTATCAGTCCCTTCACAATGTTTGGAACCAATGGAGCTTCAAAACTTTTGTTACAAATTTATTTCTGAGATAATTCAATAAAGATAATGAAACCAAACATCTTCGTCTCTGCATCGTTTAGAGTGTCTTTCGTTCTTTAAAGTTGGTTATTGAAAATATTTAGTTTTCAAATAAATGCTCTAAATAACTCATAAATGCTTTCGTCAAAAAACACTTCATTTCATGTTTATCATTTAAAAAATTACTAAGAGTTTCAAACTTCCAGAAATCTTTTCAAGCAATTTCTTTTCGACAGCCATCTTACTTCTCTGTGAAGTAAAAGCCTTACAGAGTCTGCATTTTATTCGTCATAAAATGTCAGGAAGAGATGCTAACATTTGGCACTATCTTTAATAGCAGTGCTATATTTTATATTTGAATTTATTACTTCTTTTATAACAGGCGAAATATAGAAGTTTAAGAACATGGAAGTTTCCCCTATGAATGACGCAATGCACAAGAAGCATATATATAAAGACTCCGTCTCTACATATAATATACAGTGGCTCTTACAGTATGCTAACTAGGGATCTTACAGTATGCTAACAGTAGGATCTTACAGTATGCTAACAGTATGCTTCCTAGATGGTTAACTTCTCACACCACATACGTACATGACAGAAAAAAAGGAAAATTCCTTTCCGAAGCTATCGTTACTCCTGTGGGGTAGATGCTTCAAATTGTTCGATGTTAATGAAATGTAGAGCTATGTCAATAGTTCTAAAGCATTAAAAATTATACAACTAAGCCATTTATTGGAAAACATTTACATAAATTTAGGGTGGAATGTGTGGTAATAGTCACGTGTTTTTCCGCTTTTGGCACTCGATGTTCCCAATGCAACAAAACATATAATTATGTTACTACATCATGGAATTACATTATATATGTTTATGTACATTTTATATTGTTTATATATCATACTTACATGTTTTTATCGCAAAATGTGATTGCTGGAAGCCTGAAATCCTCAGTTGATACGACTGCGATGTTCGTCGTGGTAGGGTACGTGTAGTAATGGTTGTAGAACTGTTTCGATTGGATGAAAAAGAAGGAACAGCAAGCAAAGAAGACGGCGTTCTTTACCATTTGCCAAGCAACTCCTCTTTCGAAAATCCATTTCCTCAGCATTTGACAAAACTTAAATGGGGTGGAAACTTTTGGCGAAGTTAGGTACATCCTTATGTGGTTTCCACGAAATGCTCCCTAGACGATGCTAAGAAAAAAAAAAAGAAAAAGAGAATGAAGATGAAAAATTTATTTATATTTACAAAATGAGATTAACACAGAATTTTAAAAACTCAGCTAGAAAATAAATTCTTAAAGATTGCATTAGAATCCTTGAAGGACAATTTTGAAAACTTATCTATCAATAATTATTGAGAAAAAAAAATGTCATGCAAACTGAAACCAAATTTGATGCTGATATAGTGTCCCCCCTCCCCCAAATTTGATTCTGATATAGTATAGTCTATTAAGAGTTATCATTTATTAGACCGCGATGGTGTTGGTGTCTAACTAGTTGTCCAGTGGCAATGTGCATAATTACATCTAGAAGTGTTGAGGTTTGAATCCACTGACCGCCTTGTTATAGTAACTGTTTTCCATAACGAAGAGATTATGCCCTTCTAGATTGTGAAAAAACAGCATCCATAGCCGAACTGCTGAGGGGAGCTTCCGGGTTTCTGCTATAGGACACGCTAATGCCACGCAGTTACTTTTTACAAGTCCTCAAGGAAGGCATTCTTGTATCCTCAATGCTCGTCATTGGGCTGTTAGTGGTTTAGGTACTGGAATGAGATGTGGAAAATAGAAAAGACTGAAATGGGATTTCTTGGTTAAACTGCAATCTGGAATGTGCATCCTCAGAAGTGGCAACTGAGGGACTCATCCTTCTCTCCCAATTTCGTCGCTTTTAATGGGACAGACTTCTGAATTACTACTTAAAATTCCCGGGGCTTACGAAATTTCAATTTTTTACCCTTTTTAGGTTGCTGGCACTTTCCTTGACATCTGTGCGAAATTTGACGTCGCAGTATTCATTAGTGTTCGAGTTATGCTTGGTTTTTGTGAGATGCTAAAAACTGATTCCGGCGATTTTGAAATGTCTGAATTTATTGAGCAAAGAACTTGCATTCAATTTTTTTGCGTAAACGTATAGAATGTTGCAGAATGCGTTCGGTGAGCATTCCTATATCGGAAAAGAAATGTTTAGAAGTGGTATAAACAGTTCGAAGAAGGCAGAGAACACGTTAAAGACGTAAAGCCCTCTGGTCGACCATCTACCTCAACCGACAAAGCTCACGTCCAAACAATTAGAGATTTTGTGCTTGCAAACCTCGATTTATAATTAGAGATCTTGCTGATGATGTTGGAATTTCAAAGAGATTGGTTATTTCCATTTTGTTCCTCAAACGCGCCAAATCTCGATTGATACCGATTGAATGAACTAGCTCACACTGCATTGATTCTTCATTACTTTTTCGCCAAAAATGAAACCTACATCGTTCCACAACCACCGTATTCACACCGTGTGACTTCTGGCTATTCCCTAAACTTAAAAGACCACTCCGTGGATACCGTTTTCAGTCGATTGAAGAGATTCAACGGGAATCGCTGCGCACTTTGAAGGCTATCATTGCCGATGTCTTTTCAGCATGCATTGAGGAATTTTTAAAAGTTGGCATAAGTGCATTGTGTCAGGAGGGGTTTACTTTAAAGGCGATGAAATAAATTTGGAAGAATAAATAAAGAGTTTTGAAAAATAATCGGTCTTACGTTTTGGGCGCAATAGTATTTGAACCAAATAAGGTAATGAAAATTATGAAACAGTTAATATAGGAAATTTTGACTTTAGATTCCTTTTTTAATACTTATAGTTTTGCAACACCCATTGAGCTTTCATAATAGGTTACGCTTTAATTTGTTGAGGTCCCGCTTAGACAAAATATTGGTTGGGTGCATGCATTCTATGATTTAATACGATAACGATTGAAAAAATAGGTTGAGGTGATTTATTAGAGAAATCATTTAAATAATTGAGTCACAAATCTTATAACGTACCGAAAATAAAAAAATCTTTGTCTCAATACAAATTTCCAAAATAATCAAGTAAGCACAATCTTACCAATTATTTATTTATATTATAATTTCTAAGTAATAAAAGATTGCTTCATTTTTGAGAAAATTTGCTATCTGAAATTGACAAATAGAATTAATAAATGAAATAATCATCAGAATAAAAAAAAATTCAATAAAAATATTTAAATTAAAACAAAAAAATCATTAAATATAGTGACTTTGCAATTAATTGTTTATCCTCTAATTTACTATAAAAATAAAATTATTTAAACACATTATTTAAAATCTATTCAGAATAATTTATTAGATTCCAAATGATCATATGAAGTCAAAGATACAGAAACAGAACAGGAAAAAAGAAAATTAACATTTCTTTTCAGCTGTTTTTTGTTTACTCTTCTCCAAAATTATACTTCATATTAAAAGTAAACAACTCTATTTTTTGCCTTATTTTTCTAATTTATTGTAAGCAAAGTCTCATAAATACAATCACTGATTGCATTGTTTTAGTTAATAACATGCTTTATTTTAGCAAATCTTGCAGAAGAGATTTCAATTAAATGTATAGATTAGAAAAGAATTTCAATATGTATTTTAAAGTAACCATTCAACTCATAAATACGATTAGAATAATCGCTATTTCAAAAATATTCAGTCTAATAGGCATCTAAAAATTTATGATACAAAAGTAATTAAAACATTTTATCATGGAAAAGTAATTTTCATAAGAAATATCATAAAAATCAATTTTCAAAAACATGTTATCATACAAATCAATTAAAAAAGAACACGATAAAAAAATTTCTAAAGGCATGTTAGTTGCCGTTTACAGCTGAATTAGTTAAATTTAAAAGAAAAAAATTTGAATTCAAATTATTTATTTTTTAAATGTTTGAAATTTTTTAAATTTTGGAATCAAATACTATCTTAATCTCCAACAACTCAATCGTCAGATTCTAAAAGGAAACTTACTTCTTTTGTAGAGATTCCAACTTTCATTTTTTTCGTTGCCTTTCATTTCCATTTTTGGTACCTACAGAGAATGGTCGAGGAGAGGCAAAAAATGACAAGCTGTCAGTACTTCAGATCCGCTAACAATGATCATTGCATGTTTAAATTAGTGCTTCTGTTTGAATTAATAAGGCAAATGAATTATTTTACCAATGACCTGAACTAGTTAGTTGCTGTTTGCTGAGTCAGCTTGTAATTAATTACATTGAAATTTGTGTTTAAGCTGAACACGAGGGTCACCGACACTCATAAAATAAATGCTGTAACAAGTTGGGTGCCTATTTTACTTTTTGTGATTATTTGTTTATATATTCATAAAAATGAACCATTTAGGTAAGCATTTTAAAAAAATATTCAATTCACTTGGCACTTGGACTTTTCTGATTCATTTTAATTTTTTTTTTAAAAACATTTGTTAAAATATTGAAGGCTTTGCAGACATTTAAGAAGACTTTCGAAATATGGATATTTTTGGAACTATCTTTTGATGAATTCAAAAAAAAAAAAAACCTTTCGGTGTTTTCAAGCAAAAAACATATGTAGAAAAAAAAAAATAATAGTCACCAGTCAAAGAACTTGCTAAAGTTGATTTTTTTTTACTGAGAATAACTTTTCTATGGAATAAACTTCATTATTGAATCATTTTTATCTAATGAGAATCTAAAAGAATTAAAAAATATTCGAATAACTCATTTAAATAACTTATTCAGACTGTTTTTACTAAAGCAAAGTTGTGAAGATAACTGAAGTTGAAATCCATTCAATGGGGGCCTGAATGGCCGAGTGGCTGCCGCGTCGGTACCACAGGTTTCGGGTTCGAGTCCCGGAGGGGCCATGGATGTTTGTAGTGGTTCAAAATCCCCTTTAAACTGTAGATCTCGGTCTGTTAAGCCCTGAGGCAGAAGATGACAGTAGTGTGACAAACCGAAACTATTCAATGAATTGTTCCTTCAACAAACGGAAAATTTACCAGTTTCTAAATAAGAAAATTCGATCGAACTTTCTACCTGATTTTTCTATACAATTTCATTTCCCCAAATTTTCTACCAATTTTCAGGTCTCTTCAAATCTCGCAATCATGGCCCGACACATTTAGTAGATATTGGTCCAAGCCTGATTTTTTTATGCGACGAAATTCACAAAAGCATTTAACGTTCTTCGGAAGAAGAACGTAAGGCAATAGAAACGATAACGTAGAAGAGTAGCAGAAACATTTCCCTTATTTTCATAAAACATTTCGTAGCATTTCAAATACATCACGAGGACAAACGAATATTTTCTATTCGCTTTATGAGATACGATTTTAAACTGGTGGTACATCTAAAAATATATATCATGGTAAAAATAGACCATCCTATATTTTACCGTATTAGTTTATTTATAAACATAATCCCATCATTACAATATTCCATTATATTAATGAATTTTAGTAAATACTTGTCTAATAATGTTTTACTTCGACAACATATCAAAATTTCAATAAAATTGATTAACTAGAAAAACAAATATATGTATAATGCAATCATTAATATCATAAAACATAAAAAGAATATAATAATGAAACTTATTTTTGATTGATCTATTAAATAGTATAACCAAAATTATTTAAAATAAGGAAATTATTCCTCATTAAATAGATTATTATAATTCCAATAATTAAAATTTTTTTTTTTTTGCATCTTACGAAATGTGAACTTCAAGAATAATCTTTCCTTCATTAAAATTTAATGAGCAGCATAATTTTTTATTTATATAAAGAACGAGTTATTTTCGGTTATTTTCAAATTGTAACACTATTTATCACGAGTTCCTATTTCGAGTTCAATTTTTGAAGAAATACAATTCTACAAGTGTAAATTTAATATGACAATTTCTGAAGAATACATCAACAAGACTTTTTCCCTCCCTTAAATTAACCTAAAACAGAAAAAATAAATATACCTTATAATTTTGAAGATTTCATTTTTATTTTGATATGAAATAATAATAAATAACCAATTGAGCGCATTGTCTGTTTTTAAAAAATGATTTAATAATCGAGAAAATAAATTTCTAAACGTTAATGAAAAAGAATTTTGTAATTATTGTAAAACATTTAAAAAGAATCAGACATGTAAAAAAAAGGTCAAAATTAAAAAAAAAAAAAAATGAAATCTTTAAAAGGGGTTATCTTTGAATAATTAGCATTGTATTTTTATAGAATTCGATAATAAATGTCTGTCATTGTCATAGAAAAATTAAAGCTACGTTCAATAACTTTGCATAAATTCTCCAAGAATATTTATAATAACATTATATCATTTACTATCGAAAAAAATTTCTTCGAAGCATTTTTCTATTTATTTTAATTACCGTTCTGGATTATTTCGTATTACATTTTATGTGAATACTTTTTCATTAACGCTGCAAGCATTTTTTTAAAATATGTAAAATTTTTAACTTATTGAATCTTTTTCCTTAATTACAGAATATTCTTTCATTTTATAAGAATTTTTAAAGAAACATAAATGTTTCCCTTTTCCACCAAATTTTTCGACATAGTTTTTGCATAATTATATATTTTTCACAATAATTTCGTATCTCATGCTTCTACAATAGCTTGTTCAAACACAAAATTATTTAAAAATTGTTTTAAATACAAAATTGGTAAAAAACTAATTTATAACAGGCGTTTGGGTTTATAATTCATAATTATCACTTAATAATAGTTCTGGTTTACATGTAATAAGAGGATTTGCAAAATGGGACACTATAAGTAGCGTTTCCTAAGTTAATTTCTTTTAACAAGATACCGTCTCGTTTTTTATTACTCAGCATGACTGCTGTTCCTTGGAAATAACTAATCTGGAATTATTTTACAAAACAAGTTTTCTCTATTCTTTTGGAATTGTAACAGTATTTATCATTAGTTGCTTTTTAGAGTTTATGCCATAAAGACTGATTTGTCCCACAGTGTTTAATCAATTATATAAAATAGCCCATAATATAACATATTATAATCATTTTTTATTTATTTTTTACTAAACAATCCCTGCAATAATATTTCCTATATATAGCAAAAAAAAAAAATTATTTATTGTTCCGTTACGCAACAGATAAGCATTTACATGGCATAGATTTTTAAAAAAAAATTTAGACCATTTATTCTATATACTACTAAATATACATTTTATTTTACATTATAATGATCTCAAAACTTCGCAATTGCTACAATAATTATCAATTAGTATAATCAAAATTATATAAACTTGAAATTTTTTTATTAAGATAATCCTTTAAATCTCAATAATTTCAGATTTTTTTATTTTTATTTTACAAAAGTAATCAACAAGAAAAATTATACCTTCATTAAATTCCAGGTTCCATGTTTTTGTTCTCATTTATTATATATAAGTATTCTCTTCACTTTTGAATTGAAAAGTTTATTAGCTTTTAAAATTTTTAGCTTATCATTTTTGTCATCTTTGATAATTTTTTTATGTGAATAACAATTCCTAAATGATAAATTAAGTTTTTGAAACACTTGCTACAACTTTGCAAAAATATATATACGTTCTTTAGTTTTGTTAAGTTTCCAAAGTCGAAATAGTTTTTGTTGTGCGTATCCATTTTTCATTTATTTAAAATAATAAGCAAAATATTTCAGAAGCAAATAAAAATCACATGTTTAAAGGAACGATGAAAAATGTTTCCATTAAAACGGCATTCATTTCATTTAATGTTAGACAAATTAACAATCGTATTACAAATTAAATTTTTAGAATAAAATTAATCCATACGTTGCCATGCAATGAAATCTTAATTTTTCGGAAATCTTTCCCAAACGATTCATAAATAAAAAGAAAATGAAATTTAATAAAAATGTAATAATAAAAAGAAAATTAAAAATTATAATTCGTTTGCAGACAATTTTTTAAGAAATTTATTTTTCTAAAATTACTTAAATTGTTTGAAAAAATTAAAATTTATAAAAAATTTTAAAAATTTAATAATAAAAAGAAAATTAAAAATTTTAATTTGTTTGCAGACATTTTTTCAAGAGATTAATTCCTCTAAAATTACTTAAATCGTTTGAAAAAAAATTAAAATTTATAAAAATTTTTAAAAATATAATAATAAAAAAAGAAAATTAAAAAATTGTAATTCGTTTGCAGACCTTTTTTTTTTCAAGAGATTTATTCTTCTAAAATTACTTAAATCGTTTGAAAAAAATTAAACTTATTTTTCAAGATTATATTTTGACCACGAGTTTGAGAATATTAATATTCTGTGAAAGCAGTCATAAAACTCTCCATTTTATTGAAATGACACGTTTAAAAAAAAAAAGCAATATCACGTGTACATATGATTTCTATACAGTAAGAATGAAAAGTATCATTTGTATACTTTAAAAGTGTTTGCTTTTGCAAGCGAAATAATTTCATAAAACTGACAAACGAAACAAGCGAGATATTTATTCATAATAAAGTCACCGAAAAGACAATGCCATTGAAAGAATAGTAATTAAATAATATTTTTTGACAGTGTTTGGTTTTTATGTCAATGGTAAAAATGGGCAGAGCATTTATGAAACCTGATAATTAAGGGGTTTTATTTAAGTTTACAAACAACACCTGCCGCTTTTATTTTCCAAGAGATCTTATACAATCTTTATTTGTCAAAAATTTGTCAATCTTGTCATTTAATCAAATTTTTAATGCCCTATCCAATCTTACTAAAGTCTTACAAAATGATTGCAGATGCATATATATTAAATGTTGCTTTAGAATTCTTTCAAGTTAATCTTACAGCAAAGGATTTGGAGAATAGTATGTTTGGTTTTTAAATTATGTGGAGGAATATGAGGATGGATGAATTTGGTTTTTAAACTGTTAGTTATCAATCCAGGGGCCTGATGGTTAGCGCTCTTGCTCAGTGCCGCAGGTTTCCCGTTCGAGTCCTGGCCGTGGTATAGATGTTTGTAGTGTTTCGAAATCTATTGTAAGTCCTGTCTAATATGACTGTTGGGCGTAGGGCTGACAACCGTATTTATTAGAAAAACATCTTCGGTTTCGGAACCTACCAGTAGGCAGACGGCCATGGTTCCAACATGGATTTTAATGCCGGGGAGTTAGTTATCAATCCCCTTTATTCCATGATGCAGCGTGGTAACATTAAATTTTCTACATATCTGTCATTCTAAAGATGCATGAACATGCATCAAAGTGTCCAGTATTTGAAAGATACAATAATAAATTTATATGACATAACTAGAAATACACTCTGCGTGATTTTCCTTTTGTAAAAATATGTTATACATATATATCCCAACATTTCAATTTAAAAATTCATTTAATTTTATAACATCCACTTTTAACCAGATGACGATGATGAAGTAAGAAAACTAATGAATAAGTACAATATAATTTCCGGTCTATAATTGACAGAGTATTCCTTGATGTAAATTGTAGACTGCTACATATTTCGTATTTCTTCGTTAAATAATTTTTTAATAATAATAAATGTTGTTGTTGTTGTTACTTACGCCACTTGGTAGATATCTAATCTAGACTAAGCCCATGAACCCGTGTGGATTCATGGTTGAAGGAGAAGGAAGCAGCTTCTGTTGTGAAGGAGCACCCGTAAGAAGAAGTCTGACTTTTGCTCCATGATGCTCTACAGTCATATGAGACCGGGACCTACGGCTTAAAGTGGATTCCGAACCACTACAAACATCCATGGCACAGCCGAGACTCGAATCCGAAACCTGTGGTACCGAGTGCCAAAGCACTAGCCAATCTACCATTCAGGCCCCATAATAATAAATAATAAACAGTAATTTCACTATGAGAAAGAAATAAAGTGTTCGATCCAAAATAAAATCATAAACTTATAAAAGGTATGATTAGTGAAAGGTAGCCCTTAGGTAATGAAGGAAGGTGATGTTCGACTTGTGTCATATGCGTGTGACTGAATAACAAATAATATATATAAAAAAATTAAGTCAATTCCTACTTTTTCACTCTATTGCAGAAAGTCCTTTACAAATTATTTTCATTCATTTTTTTAAGTTTATCGGGCGCCATCTACTGGTAGATATATGCAACTTAAATCTAAAAAAACTAAAATTAATTAGTTAAATTTAATTACTGAATTAATAATTGAAAAGACTGTATTCACATCGAGTGTCATCCACTACAATTTTAAACAAAATGTATTTGAACTTGAGTGGATGAATAAAAGTGTTTTATGAACGATTGAAAATTTAAACAAGATATACATATAGGGAGAGTGTGAGCTAATAGAAGGAATTGAAAAATTAAAGTTGAGTAAGGTAACAAATGCAGTAGTGGTTCATGGATATATTGCGCATGTCAGAAAACAAAGAAAAAAACTCGGTATGTGTATAACCAACGACTTTTTATTAGATTGTGTTCTTTTTATTTCTTCTAAAAATACGATTTACTTTCTGTGATAAAAAGCACTTAACGCAATTTGAAATCCACGCACGTAATTAAAATTGCTTTTCGGGTGCCAAATTAATGATGGTACAGCATATCGAAAGATCATAAATTTTTCTGAATGTGTTGTTTTTTAAAAACGCTTGGTTTAAAACTTGTTTAAAAGTTTTTACCATTTTTTCCCCTTTATATAGGAAATTGAAATTGATTTTCGCCTTCCGAAATGAATTTTTTTGTATGTAAATAAATATATTTACAGATTATTATATTTCTCTTATTTTTATGAAATATGTTTGATGTTTTTTAATATGGTTCTAATACACATATAAATTCCTTTATGATTTCTCAACTATTAAATGCCCAATATGTTAATTTTCATATTTTAAGGACAATTAAAAAACTGCTCTTAAATGTTATTATGCTAAAGTACAAATGCAAAAATCGGACCTTATTGCTAAATGATATCAAGGAAAACAATTGAAAAGTCAGCGAATAATCTATTGATATCTGGCTTTCTATTTTTTTTTTCATTGGCGCAACAGCTCCGTGGTGGGCGAAATTCGTCTGCCCTAAAGGCAGATTTTGCTCAAGGCTCTACAGTCATATTAGATCGGAACCTCTAGTTCAAAATGGATTCTGAACCACTACAAATATCTACGCCATCTCGAACCTGAAACCTGTGGCACCGAACATCCCAGCGCTAGTCCCTCGGCCGTCAGGATCCCAGACCTTTCTATTTTACTACCAAAAAAAATAACTGCGGTTTAGGCAATCATTGTTTTCGGCAATTATGAATACAGGCAGAATATTACGGCAATTTCTACAAGTCAATATATATATATATATATATATATACATAGATGGATGATGATTGGATGACTTTAGGAGTAATTGCCCAGCTTTGTTTGTCTACTACTACTACAACTATACCACACCACATCACTGTGTCTAGAGCTGAGTTGCCCCCTTTACAATTCAGGAATGATGTGGGTGAGAAGTCTGATTCAGCTCTGTGACGCTGTACAGTCATAGGAGACCCTACGGCTTAAAGTGGATTCCGAATCACTACAAAGATCAATGGCACCGCCGGGATTCTAACCCGGAAACTGTAGTACTGAACACGAGAACTCTAGCCACTCTGCCATCAGGCCCCCTATGCATTTTTTTTTTTCTTATGGGAGAAAAGTTTGAAAATCCCTCCTCCCAAGCAAAGTGACTAACGATGCAATGCTATTTACACATATTATGATTATCGCCAACTAGACTCCTTGTTTCTATAGCAAAATATAATAATTTAAATTTTTTTCCTATGAAAGAAGTTGAAATTTATCTAAGTAAGTTGTGTAAGCAAAATGAAACCTTCCATTGCAAAGTTACCATTTTTATTTAAATGGTATCATGAGTTTTAGGTCAGAGTAGGCAGATCGTGTTTCTGTCATTGCAGTTGATTGTTATGTAATGTGTACTACGAGAATTTTTATTTTTTTGCTTTCAAATATTGTTTTTCTTTTTTTGTTGTAATTTTTTGTAATGCGTATAATTTTTAAATTGGGTAGTTAAATTAAAATTCATACAGGCTCTCAGCTATGATATTAGCAATTAAATTAGACTTAATTTATTTATTTCATATTCGAATTAGTCAAATTATTCGAAATAATAAATTGAATTAGTCAAATTTTTGTTGTTTTTTGTTTTTCAAATTTTGTATTCAGACTTTCTGTTAAAATGTTCTCTTAGCGCCTTGCTGAATGATATAAATCATTCATAATTTGTCCATTTTATTAAAATCATGTGTAAAAACAGATGTCCGATTTTATTTTTACTAGCAGAAAATTAAGCACAGATTAAAGACAAACGCTGAAAAAACAGATGGAAAAAGACACACATCAATTACTAACAGAGGACAAAGAAAAATAAAGGCAGTTCACAGAAAGAAAAGAAAATTTAGGGATCTTTTAATTGGGCTTATGGAATAACAGGTAGGTTGAAAAGTGCATAGGTGACACATAGATGGCTTTACTAGTATTAAATCCATCTGATTTTTAGTTAGCCCTAACCTTCAAAAGACACGTGTATAAATTTGACAGCTGTTGCACTATTAGTATGTGAGTTATAGCATTTTAGTGAAGCAACTTTTGTTAGTTTGAGAAAAGTGGATAAAAAGGAATTTCGTGTGTTAATAAAGCATTGCTTTTGGCGAAAAAAATACTATTGAAGCCAAGGCTTGGCTTGAAAAACATTATTCGGACTTTGCACCAGGAAAATCAACCCGGAGAGAAGAGGTTTGCTAAATTTAAACGAGGCGAAATTAGCACCGAGGATGATGCACGCAGTGGACACTCCAAAGAGGGTGTTACCGACGAAAACATCAAAAAGTGTCCACAAAATAATTTCTGATAACCGTAAAGAAGTTGATTGAGATAGCTGAGACCCTAAAGATATCAAAGGAACGTGTTGGACATATCGTGAATGAATATTTGATATGAGAAAGCTCTGTTCAAAGTGGGTGCCGCACAATCGACCCAAAACAACAACGCATTGATGATTCTTAAGCAGTGTTTGGAGCTGTTCAATCGTAATGAACCCGAATTTTTGTGTCGATATGGGACAATGGAGAAAACATGGCTCCATCATTTTCACACCGGAGTCCAATCGACAGTCAGCCGAGTGGACTGCACGTGATGAACACTAAAAATGCTATAACTCACATACTAATAGTGCAACAGCTGTCAAATTTATACACGTGTCTTTTAAAAGTTAGGGCTAACTAAAAATCATATGGATTTGATACTAGTAGCGTCATCTATTTGTCAGCCTGTGAACCTTTCAGCCCACCTGTTAATATAGGGTTTTTGTAAATTTTTGCAGCTCTGCAGAAATTGTTACATGTTGTTCAGGTGTTTTCTAATTGTTTCAAGAAAGATTGATCATCAATATTTCGAAACTCTTCTCCAAGTCTGTTTCTTAAAAATCCTCATCTTGTCAGTTTTTTTTTTTTTTTTTTTTGCTTCATTCATTGTATATGGGGGGAGGAAGGGTGAATGGTCGAGTGGCTCTAGTACCACAGGTTTCGTGTTCGAGTCCCGGTGGTGCCATGGATGTTCGTAGTGGTTTGGAATACATTTTAACCCATATGTCCCAGTCTCATATGACTGAGCGTTGGGCGTAGAGCTGACAACCCTACCCCGTAAATAAAAAAACATCTCTGGGCTCTCGAAAACTCCCAGTAGGTAGACGGCCTTGACCCACACTGGGTTGTTGCGCTAAAGATGATGATGATGATGCATACAGGGCTTTTTTTTTATAGAACAAAACTTAATACAATAAATCAAATAAATTACACAATTTAAACACTACGTAATTATAAAAACTACTAAAAAAATTAAAAAAACTACTAAAAACTTCTACGTATTATAAAAATTAGCAATTATTATAGATTTACAACACATTTTCGTAAAATATACTTTAATGCAAGTTATATATGAATATTAATGATAATTATTAAGGAAATAGAAACATTACTAAATTAAATATTGTCTAGCCGTAGCGAGTTTCATTTTTAATTATTATTATAGGAATTTAGGTAAACTTTTTTTGTACTAAAAAAGAATGTTACGCCTAGTTAGTTTGCTGTTAATTTTTAATGAATAACTTATTTAATGGCATGGGTGATGCTGGTTTTGAAAGATCAATAGCCAGCAGGATTTTCAAGTGGCAAATAACATTGTCGGTTTGGTGCTGTGTTGTTTTGTTCTCCATTTTTTGTTGGTTGAATGTGAGCGCGGAAGCCTGTCTGTTGTGTAAGTAAGTCGAAAAATGCTTATTTTTAATGTGAAATAAAGTGCAAAATTTGCGTATTGTTATGTTTCGGAAAGGGCCTGATAGAGTGGCTAGCGCTCTGGCGCTCGGGTACCACAGGTTTTTCGGGTTCGAGTCCCGGCGGTGCCATGGTTGTTTGTAGTGGTTCGAATCCACTTTAAAAGTAGGTCCTGGTCTAATAGGATCATAGAGCGTTGCGTGAGGGCATTGTTACTCCGCGTCCGTAGCTTATCTTCAAGTTACACGCGCCCCCTGGGTAATGCAAAGTGAGTACGTCTGTGCAGCACTAACCTTAAGGCAACTAAGACGTCTGTGTTTTGCCCCGCTGCATTAGAAAGAAAAAAATGTTTCGAAAAAGGGCCTGATGGCAGAGTGGCTAGCGCTCTGGCGCTCGGTACCACAGGTATCGGGTTCAAACCCGGCCCTTCCGGGGGTGTTTGTAGGGGTTCATCCTTTTATTCAAATTATATTACGACTTATAAAATACTTTTTAATTTTTTATTGTATATTGATTTATAAACATTAAGATTAATTTGCAGAAAAAGAATACACCCCCCTTCCCTGAATAATATTCCAAAATCAGATCATTTGAATTATTCATGTATATTACATTTTAAGTTGTATAAAAATAATTTTTTCAATTTACACGAATGTGAGAATTCATACACTCCCCATTTTTTATAATAAAATAATGACAACTAGAAAATAATATTTTCACATTTTGATTGTTTTATAAATTATATTTCCTTAACAAGCCATCGAGAATAAAAATACGTATCAATTTCAGAATGGTGCATTATATGATATAATCACTGTTTACATATTCATATTCATTTTATGACATAGAATGTAGATTTGAGTCAAATAATAAGCTGATGAGATAAACTAAATAATAAGCTAATGTACCACCAAAAATCATTTACCAAAAAACTAATAAAAGCTTAATAAAGTTTACTTAACAACTTATAATATAAGATTGCTGTTTGTTTTTAGCTAGATTGCTTTTGTTTTTTAGCTATTTTTGCATGCCTTTAGTGAACAATTTCATTATTCATTAAAAAAGATGTATGTATTTTATAGATTTATTTATGTGCAAATTTTTTAAAATTTTGATTAAATTACTTATTATTTACTTATAATGTTGCACAAGTTTCATGTATTTAAACATTTCAGATTATATGGAGCAATATTTTTAAATGGAATATTTCATTTCATTGTATATACCAACTATGAAAGAGATTTAAAATACCTGGATTAATTTTAAAGATCCATGACGTACTTTTTAAAAATTTTAAAAAATTTTGAAAACCGTTACATATTAATGATGAAAAGGTTAAAACTGATACCTACGATATGCCATTTCTTTAAATAAAGAACAATGTTCTAATAAAACAAACAAATTTATTAAGAAACAGTATATTAAATTTATTTATACTTGCAATTTATTATAAAGGTGTATAAAATAAATTAATAATTTCACATGAAGCATGCAAGGAAAATAGAAATTGTAATGACTCATTTATTTATTACTTCTTAACTTTTAATTTGCAGATAGCAGAAGATTTTTTAAAAGTTAAGAATTATTAACTTTTATTACAAAAATCCTCATAAAAAGAGAAAAATTATATGAAATGGAACAGAAAGTTGTAATCCCAAAAATGGCAAATAAATATAAAATAAACCAAACCTTTAAAAGTAACTAATATTAAGGATGAAAATGAATAAAAACATATTTTTTGTTATATGTTGTTTTCTTAAATAAAGAATAATTTTCAAAATAAACAAGCACATTTATTAAGCACATATTTAATAGTACATTTAGTTTATCTTTGTATGTTTTTAATTTATTATAAAACTAAATTCAAAATATAAAAAGTACAATTCAGAAAATAAATCCATACCAATATAATCAAATTAAAAACAGCAGGGTACAACATGGATATCTTTTATATATATAATTTATTTTTAATATTTTCAAATATTACACTATTAAAAATACTAATTTATTCATAGTAGCAAATATAATTTACAAATTATTTCTTAAATAATCATATGAAATACAAAAATAGGTATGAAAAATTAAAAATACCAACAGAAGGCTACTATATTTAGAAAAATTCAGCTTTCATTTATACAGAAAAACAAACAATTACAGGTGTTTTCAGATTGATTTTAAAGACTAAATATGTTTTTTTTTTTTTTTTTTTGATGATGGACCTCGGATGAATGGCACATTGGTTTTCCTAGCTAGGAAAGGCTGGTTTGAAATCTGACAAGCTAAGCCTAATCGAAATCCTTTGTGGCTATGCAAGAGATGGGTTCACTAAATCTCTAGGTCAAAAAAAGTTCTTTAATTGAACTTATGGAAAGATATGGTATAAAATCATCAGCATGCTATCCAGATAGTGTGATGGAAAAAATGTGTGCAAATTTGGGGAAGAAAATACGTGGGTGAAATGTAACATTAACACCGTATACCTCGGATGGTATAAAATCATCAGCATGCTATCCAGATAGTATGATGGAAAAATGTGTGTGCAAATTTGGGGAAGAAAATACGTGGATGCAATGTAACATTAACACCGTATACCTCGGATGGTATAAATCATCAGCATGCTATCCAGATAGTATGATGGAAAAATGTGTGTGCAAATTTGGGGAAGAAAATACGTGGATGCAATGTAACATTAACACCGTATACCTCGGATGGTATAAAATCATCAGCATGCTATCCAGATAGTATGATGGAAAAAATGTGTGTGCAAATTTGGGGAAGAAAATACGTGGATGCAATGTAACATTAACACCGTATACCCCGGATGGTATAAAATCATCAGCATGCTATCCAGATAGTATGATGGAAAAATGTGTGTGCAAATTTGGGGAAGAAAATACGTGGATGCAATGTAACATTAACACCGTATACCTCGGATGGTATAAAATCATCAGCATGCTATCCAGATAGTATGATGGAAAATGTGTGTGCAAATTTGGGGAAGAAAATACGTGGATGCAATGTAACATTAACACCGCATACCTCGGATAACATCGGTAACAGATCTAATATTCTTAAAGCGAATGACTTCAGTTCAAAGAGCCTCTCATTCTAACAAAAGCCTTTTTTTATGGTGCACTCGGAATTTGGAAATAGATTTTTACATCTTGAAAAGTATTTACTGATAAGCAAAAAAAAAAAAAATAATAATAATAATAATAAAAAAAAAATAATAATAAAAAAAATAAACTTCCAGAATTAATTATCATATTAAAAAGCACAACTGTAGAACAAATGAATAAAAAAAAAAGCTCAGCTGATAAAACAATACAAAAATATTGAAATTCAAATGAATGTTTTTGAAGAAATCTGTAAATACCTCGTTAGTATAAACAAGGCTTATTGACAAAAAGTGCCTGATATTGTTATTGCATCCAGCATTCTGATCAAAAACGGCAGACATGTAGTGCAGATATAAAGTTTTGCTCTGTATCACGAAATGGAGAAAAGGTCTGCTATCCACTCTATGCTACCACAATGCTCTTCATCTTCATAAGCACAATGGTAGGAATTTCCGATTTACAATGTCATTTTCTTTCCTGGCATAGACATGCAAGTGTATGGTTTGTATTCACCTCGATCCCAGAGTGCACTACGGAAAGGGAACTTGTCTGCAAGGCTGTACCCATACTATGCAACCATAATTTGGAACGAACACACCAGTGAAGTGTCTGGGAAATTGATACTCATTCACCTTCATAACATAACGGAAGTGCATTCAGATTTACAGTTGCGTCTCTATCTTCTCTGCATAGACGCGGAATTCGTTTATAGAATAGTTAGCAGAAGTCGAATACATTATGAAAGAATACATTAGAACTGAGTACATTATCTAATAGAACACTTCAGCTGTATTTAGGTAAATAAAAGTTATGATATCTTTTCAAAATTGGTAATCAAAATTTTTCTCGTACGTTTAATAAAACTGTGGAAGTTTAAGATCTATTAGAGTGTGGTGTAGGATTTTCAAAACACAAACATGAAAAACCTAGCAAAGCAAAGTAAAAATATTTGATATTCCTAGTGAAAATATTTCAACGTTTAAAACCAAAAACATAGAATTTATGTAACTAAATAACATGTCGTTCACAACTAGAGTCTTGATTTCTGATTAAATCTCTGAATGCAATGAAATACGACTTTCAACTTGCTTTTCTAGCTTCTTCTGCTTCAGTTTCTGAATTAAACGAAGAAACTTCCTGCAGTTTGCTTCACGATGTCGACGAAGGCCCACACTGAGAGATTCCCAACCAACAACCGATCAAACCTCCGATGTAGCTGAACAGTTCCCACATCTGTAAGAATTAATATTTAAAAATTAAATTTATTAATAAAATTAAAAAATTAATTAAAATTAAGATTTATTAAGAAATTAATATTTAATAAAAATATAATAAAAAATTAATATCTGATTAACCATTTTTGAATTGCTAAAAACGGAAGATAAATAAATATATTTCTATAAGTGAGAACTCTTCTTGAAAAGTTTTAATGTGATGTTATGTAAAACAGTAGTAATCTACGTTAGTAATGTAAAAAAAAAAAAATTTTAAAGTCAATTCCTACTTTTTTTTCACTTATATTGCTGAAAAGTCCTTTACAAATAAAATTGAAATTTTCCTCTTACATCTGGCGCCATCTATTATTAGATACATGCAACTTAAATCTAAAAAAAAACTAAAATGAACTAATTAAATTTAATGAATTAATATTTGAAAAACTGTATTAACATCAAGTGTCAAGTTCAAAAAAAAAATGTATTTCAACTTGAGTAGAGGAATAGAAATTATTTTATTAACGATTGAAAATTTGAACAAGATATATATATAGGGAGAGTGTGCACTAATAGTAGGAATTTAAAAATATATATAGAAGTTGAATGATTCACGTTTTTTGTAGCAATAAAATTATTAACTTAAAAATATAATAATAAAAAAATTATCTTAAGCAATAAATATATAATGCATAATTTAATAATTAATAAAAGATGATTATTAAAGAAGCTAACGTATGTGACAAATTTCAAGATCGATGTAGATTAAAAATACTTACTCCATATCGAGGGATGTGTGATATCACAGTAACATCTCTGTCTATTAGAGAAATTTCAATGTCGATTCTGTTCCTAAGGAAAAAAATGTCTTTGTAAATAAATATTTTTTATTAAAATACAAGGATCCCTGAATTCAGGGGCCTAATTTTAAGAGAAAGCAAATATACACATAATGAAGCATTTTTTTTTGTATAAGCGTGTGGGGGTCAGAAATAATTCGCCTTTGAAGCTGAGTACTTTGAAAGCTTCTTTGCGAATGCACTTTTCACAGATGAGTCCACCTTTGGGAGTGACGGAGTTGTTAATTTTTACGATTTCCATTTGTAGGCCACCTCTAGCCCCCATGCCACATGTTCACATGCTTTCTCTTTTAATGAATGCGGGTATTGTAAATGGTTTCCTAAATAGTCTTGTATGTATGAGTATTATAAAAAATATTTTTTAATATTTTCATATTTAAAATTGACGAGTGTATTATACAATATCCCTGAATTCATAAACCAAACTTTAAGGAAAAGTAAAAATATACGTAAATGAAAATTTTTTTATGTATAGAAATGTCCATACATTTAAAAAAATGTAAGCTAAAAATCAAGAAATGCTGAAGAAAATAATCATCCTTTTATTTACATAAAAATTACATTAAGTCCTCAAATGCGCCACCACCAACATCGATACAGGCCTGGAAGTGTCTAGCAAGCAACTGTCGTACCGTTTCGAAGATGCCTGGTGTTACATGAGTAGTTGCAGAAGCAAAGGATCTAGGTCCTCATCAGAGTCCACTGGAGACTCTTAGATGAGTGCTTTGAGATGTCTCTATAAGAAAAATGGTACAATTTGCAATGGTATATATTTACTACCACATTAACTCAAAACACGATCTATCGCATTTTCTGGCAACTGGAGCATCATCAAGTAATTCTGGTAATACATCTATATTTTCTACCACATTAACTCAACAACACGATATATCGCATTTATTTGGCAACTGGAGCATGATCAAATAATTCTGTAATACATCTATATTTGCTACCACATTAACTCAACAACATGATGTATCGCATTTTTCTGGGAGATGCATTACCAGAATTACTCAACAACACTCCAATGCTCAAACCAATGGTGATGCTCCAATCATGCCATTCGAAATGTAATGTGGGTTTAGAACGATGGGGCTAGAGCCCATTTATGCTCTAAAGTGCAAAGTATCTCAATACCACGTTTGGCATTCTCGATGGATTGGACGAGGTGAACCAATCGTTTGGCCAGAAAGTTCTCCCGACTTTTTAAGTGTTAATGTTTTTCTATAGAGACATCTCCAAGTACTCGTCCCAGAAACTCTAATGGACTGTAATGAGGACCCAGATTCGTCATTGCGAAACATCCAAAACGTTGCTACAATTGCTCATGAAACACCAGGCATCTTCCAAATGGCACGACAATTGCTTGATGGACACTTCCAGGGCTGTATCGATGTTGGTGGTGGCACATTTGAGGATTTATTGTGATTGTTACGTAAATAAAAGGATGATTATTTTCTTCAGCATTTTTTGTTTCTTAGCTTACAATTTTTTAACTTATGGACATTACTATACATAAAAATAATGATCATTTACGTATATTTTACTTTTCCTTCATAAATTCAGGAACACTCTGTATACAGATGAAAATACGTAAAAATATTTTCATAATACATACATGAATAAATTTTTTTAACCCATTTGGAGCTTTTTGATATACATTACTATAGTGTCTTGATCATTTGTAATTTGATTTAATTTAACGACATGAGGCAATATTATTAATGAATATAAATTGATGTTATGAATCAATTATAAATATGACCAACTTACATTGACGTTATGAGTTAATTTATATTAGTATTATGAGTTAATTTAACTTTACTCATGGCAGTCAAGTAAACTTACTCATGGCCTTCAAATACATTTCTATATTTTATTAATATTAACGAATTAAGAGGTAATGTATGATAAGTATCAGATTATTTCTCGTGGATATTCAATAAGATATAGCTAATCAGTGAGGCTCGTATAACAAAACTCTTCCTGGGTAAGCAATATAGATTCATTTTAAATATAAGAAAATATAAAAACAGCATTAAGTCCTTTTACAATTATAATTAACAACAAAAAAAGAGAAAACTGGACCTAAACTTAACAAAAGTACAACTAAATGCCTAATTAGTTTATAAATTTCGTAACAATTCAACAAAACAATTTTGAAAACATACCTATCAAATTGACTGTAGTAGCTCAACTAGAAGAAAAGATCAAAAAAATATTTTAAGAATCTGCACAATAAAATAATCGGTAGAATGCAAAAGGTAACAACTTTAGTTAATTTATTTGAGCTGTTGAAATGGTATGCGAATATACTTACAGTAAATGGTTCAAGGGGGATTTCTTCTACAGTGTAATGATACTTTTGCTTCCTAAATGAGAGAACAAATGTTTTTAATGTTAAAGGAATCCAGCTTAGTGCCCTGTATTGGGTTGCCGAATTAAGGTATGTGTTCGAAACAAATAAATTAAAGTTTAAAATTCCCATCTTTATGGCAGAGATTGGTACAATAAGTATGTAAGTTGTAATGTTCATTAATTGGGGGAAGAGAGAAACCCTTTGAGGTAAAAGGAGGATGCCTTAGGAGGTAAAAGTTCCAAATGTAATGCTACAGTACTGCCTGTTGCCTGTTTTATTTATGACAGTTTTTGCAGATTTAATAATAAAAATTATAATTAAATTATATTCTGCGAACTCATGAGGCGCACGCATCTCGGAACATCTAATATAACATGTTTTATGTTTCACTTTAAGTGACCTCAGTGACGCAGTGATCATCCCTAGATACAGCACAGTTGATTATTGATAGCAGAGCAAAACCAGACTTTTGGATCAAGTGGTTAGGGCTTTTGGTTCAATTTACACTTGTGAATCGTTTTTTCAAAAATGAAATTGATCAAACACAAAACACGCTTAAACATAACGGACGCTAACCCGCAACACCCATTACGATGGGCAAATACCAAATTAGAGATCGATTTGCGAAAGCTAAGTGAAAGAGTGGAGAAACAAATATCGCACTAGTAAAATAAATATTTTTTATTGATTTCACTTGTTTTTATGTCATTTACATTTATATATTTTTCATATTTCATTTTTTTTTGTGTTACTTATTACGTTATAATGTGCGTTTAGTATCATTATTATTATATTATCTATATTTATATGTAAAAATAATAGTGAACACAAAAATAATAACTCATCTAAACTTAATATGAGAATATATAATTTTATATGCTGCCCGCGGAGTTCTGATGTATTTCCAAAATGGCCCGCAAGGTCATTTGAGTTGGCCACCCCTGATGTAAAGCATCAAATCTCCTTTGTGCGCTTAGGCAAAAGCTGAATGTATTACATATCTGACCTTCCTGTGGCGATAACCTTAGATACAGAAAATAATTTGAAAACAGCAACAAAATATTAAATGAATTAATAAACTAGCTCTCTTTCTCAGAAATTTACATTTATAAAATGCTAAAATCTCTTGATTTCTAACAAAAATAAAACTTTTGATTAACAATATTTATTAAATAGTAGAAGAACGAAAAATTGCACATTATAGGAGAAATAATAGAACTCCAAAAATATGTTGTGACTTTCTGAAAAATAACCTTTAATTTAAAACTGTTTAGACTATCCAGAATTTCTTTTTCTTCTAATACTAACCATACAATGCCCAATAAAGGCGAGCTCTGTATTCTTACAGAAGCCTAATCTGAATGCTCTTGCTGTCTGGCAATACCTCTTGCTGTCTACCAATACCATAGAAGCTCATGATACACATGTTGAATATTTTGAAAATAAAAACTCTACTAACAAAGTCTGCAAGAGAACTGATGCTTCTTCTAGAGAAATTCTATTTAAGATATTATTACACTCAACAGCCAAAACATTATGACCACCTGTCAATAACGAGTTGGCCCACCTTTGGCGCGCAACACAACTTCAACCCGCCTTGGCATGGATTAATACCACCACCACTTAATACCAGTTAAATACCACTTCCACCTGATCACGTGCCTTCCACGTCATCCAGGCGAGTTCATTGCAAAATGTAGGGGTGGCCATAATGTTTTGGCTCTTGAGTGTATTATACTGTAGTGAAAAAAAGCAATGATCATAGGAACGTTATATCTGCAGTTCAAATTAAAAATTTGATATAAATTTTATTTTTAAGTACACATTATGGGTAATTCTGTAACGTGCCCAATAATTCTCAAGACATTTTTAAATTTATAGTATGTTAAAAATGTGCTACTTGAATTATGTGGATTTCTTTAATGACTAATTAAAACAAACTCAGTTAGTAACAGATTTATAAAGTTAACCTGATAAATTAAAGCTTATCAAATTATAAGGCATATAAGCATGGAATTTTATTTTGAGATCATCTATTTCAGCATTCGTATAATAAATATTCTTAAAATTAAATTGATAAAATTCTGTCCAAAATATATCTCTAATATCCCTTAATTAGATTATTTGAGGATATTTTGGATAAATTGGTTAATACAAATTATTTAAAAATTCTCAATAATTGCATTTTATAATTTGAAATGAACATATATAGTATATAAGCTTTAGAAAGAAATTTTCTATCACATTTTTTTTTAATAAAATATTTTTTTTTTACTTACACACAATCTACATTACATTTTTTTACATTTATTCATTCTCCGGTAGTAAAAATACTCCAAGCAACGTTTTGCAGCTGAAATAAAATAATTTGTTTTACGAATATTTAGCCTGTAATGAAAAGTCAACAAACATATGGTTATTTAAAAACTTAAATAAAATTTTGGTTATTTAAAAAAATATTTGTTTGGATTTCTTTTGGAAGCAGACTCTTTCATTGATATCAATTGTTCTGTTTTTCATTTATGTTTCTCATAGGAATTCTCTTGTCGGTTGTGAAATTTTTAATTTTTTTTTTTTTTAAATATTGGGAGGCATTATATTCTACTTATGTATGCCAACTACCCAAATAACAGGCAATGACGGAGGACATTGAATTCTGGGACAATTTCTAAGAGTGACAGTTACGAATTTGCATTCGCTATGAGAAAAACGTGGAAAATTCTTCTCAGGTTATTTGAATGATGTGCTGAAATGTTGTCCTTTGCTGGGACATCGTAATCACTGTTGCAAAACATTTAATGAGCGCCAATTGTTTTTAATCTCCTCCTACAGAAAGAACGTTGCAGGTCGCGTTCCATTAGTTAAAACGCATAGTTTTAGACGTTACAGACTCGCTGGCACAAATAACATAGAGTTTCTTCATTTTTAAAACTGACTGCCATGAACGCCGCTAAAGGATTCGAAACCTAATCCTTCAGGCGCAACTAACTGTAACACGTAGCTATTGGTCCTTGGTCCTTGAATTGGTTAATCAACAGTAGTTAATCTGTTTTCGTCTATGTCGAACCATTCTTGGAACGAAATTTTGACTAGAATGGATTTTCTTCACTTTTTATCTCATCTTGAGTGAATACATTTTTTTTTTGCTAATTTTTGACATATTCCATTAAAAAGATTTTTTTTTATTGAACAGCGCTGAAAATGAAAATTTCATCAAAAATAGAGCAATAGGCTTTAGATTATTAATACCGATTCCAAAGCAGTTCAAAGTCACACAAAGTTAAAAGTATTGATTGATAAATACTAACTATTCCAATATAACTTACGATTCCGACACAATTCATGGGGTCTTCATGCATCATTTGTTCACCTTCGCAACCAGAACAGCGTTTGTTGTAGCTTCTTAGGCACATATATACACACATCTGTAAAACAAAAAATTTACAATCATAAAATATACACTAATTAGCCAAAACACTAACACAAAGGTCAATAAATGCAGATACTCCTTTGAAGCATAAAAGAACTTTGACGCAAAATATTCTTAAATGTTTGAATTTAAAAAATGATGCAAAACATAACAATAAAAAGTTTAGATGAAAATAATGGCATTGTGATAAATTTATAGGTTTCTTTCCAGGTAGTGACTTTTATCATACAGCATATAACATTATAAATTAATTAATTATCTTAGTTTGGTTTTGCTTATGTTTTTATTTCATTTGACAGTTGGTATTGTCTTAAATGTGGAAAAAAATATTTACATATTACACACAGGACAGTATGCTTCACATATTCTCCTTCTATGGATTAGGAAAAATTGTCCCTTAAACTATAGTCTACCAAATCATAAAAATAAAAAAATAAAAAAAAAAATCAGAAAATCAATGACAAAAATTTTTGAAAAAAGACCCAAAAAAGATTAGTGTATCAAACGATAAATGATTACGATAACATTAGAATAATTGTAACATTGGAATTGATGATAGCGATATAAGTTTAAATATAAAATAATTCTATTAAAAAAATTTGCAAGAGTATTCCCACACAGGTTGTCATTGGGTTCGTACCTGAAGCACATGTTGTCCAATCCATTCGAAAGATTCCTTCGTGGAATAGGAAATTGTCCACTAGCTGACCTCGATGTGGCCAGGGGGCTACCATTCGTGAGAATGAATTCATACCTGATTGTTGCAGTGTAAGAGACTGCAATAGGTCTGAGGATCTCATCCCTATATCTCTGAGCTATGAACGCACCATTCCTCATAATGGCCAAGCCGGTGAAGGCATCGATAGAAATACCTGCCCAAACCATCACCCACTTCCTCCACCGTAAAATCAGACGCTTTTTTCATGCACAAATGCAAGAGTGTTCCTTGTACTAGGTTTTTTCCAAATTGTCAGGCTATACACAAAAACGGGACTTGTCAGTGAAGAACATGTTGCTCCACTCATCGTCTCCATCTGAGATGCTTCTGTGTCTACTTTCTGCAGGCAACTCTGCAATTTGTATCAATGAAACACAAACCATAGATCTGCAAGCGTACAAAACGAAACATTGGAAAATAATTCCACGTGGTGGATTCGATTTCCAATAGTCTGATTCAAAATTCTGGTATCTGTAGCTCTCTGAAGATGCTGTCTAAAAAAAGTGGTATTCATAGTTTGGTTTCTTCTGGCCGGAGTGTTAAATACCGATCCTCATTTTGTGTTGTAGCACACTTATAGCCTGCTCCCGATCTTCGACGAACAATTCCACATTCCAGAAACCGATTCCAAAGCCTGGAAATGACACTTTGAAAAACTTCGAAGGCTTCCGATACAGCAGATTGCGTTTGACCCGCCTCTATACGATCGATGACCCTCCAGGCTACCGATTCAGCTAAGCCATCTTGCTGAGACATCGCAATCACTGTTGCAAAACATTTAATGCGCGCCAATTGTTTTTAATCTCCTCCTATAGAAGAAATGCCGCAGGTCACTTTTCACTCCTTATATAAAACAGTAGTTATCGACGTTACAGACAATATTTGCATATTCTCAACTTTGTAAACGATATAATTTTTATTTTTAACCTCTTCTATTTCAAATGTGTGTAAAAGTTGTCGATTACATCGTTGTTTCATTCCGAACTCACAATACATCCAATTTGTTTTGAGCAGTGTATATAATAGTCATTTAAGAGCAGATATTCTATACGTAAAAATAATTGCTTCTAATTTTCTGTTTATTCCCCAATAAAAATTGACCATCCCTGTATCCCTATAGATTTCCTTAAAGAACAGTGCTTATTAGTACAAATGCTCAATCTAACTAATCGATATTCAATGGCATTGGTTCACGAAATTTTCATCTCTGTGCCCCTTCTAACAAGGCAATATTAATCGTCCCCTTCTCTGTACCATCTTTTATCAAATGCAAGCTTAAAAAAGGGATTTTCTTTCATTGAAATGAAATAATACAGTCCAAACTTTATTACTTCAAACAGAACTGAATACAAGAATAATAAGAATACTTTATTTTGAAAAGAATAAAATGAAAATAGTATTTTTTTTTTTGTCAAGATCAAAATATTCTCCTATATTTTTTAATTCATTTTTCTAATTGATATGAAGTGATCATTTTTCTGTAATAAATAGGGCTCATTTTGTACGCTCCCTTTTCTTTCCATTTCGGGTTGCACCAAGTAGTTTGAGTATTCTATGGCAATATATGTTTATATGTAGTGCTATAACACGTGGGATGAAAAGTTCGTAGGCTGACACATAGATGGCTTTACTAGTATTAAATCCATATAATTTTTAATTAGCCCTAACCTTCAAAAGACATGTATATAAATTTGACAGCTGTTGCATTATTAGTATGGGAGTTATAGCATTTTTAGCGAAGTTATAGCATTTTTAGTGTTCATCACGTGCAGTCCACTCGGCTGTCAATTGACTCCGGTGTGAAATGATGGAGCCATGTTTCCTCCATTGTCACATATCGACGCAAAAATTCGGGTTTATTACGATTGAACAGCCCCAAACACTGCTTTGAATCATCAATTCGTTGTTGTTTTGGGTCGATTGTGAGCTCGCAAGGCACCCACTTTGAACAGAGCTTTCGCATATCCAAATATTCATTCACGATATGTCCAACACGTTCTTTGATATCTAAGCTAGGGTGTCAACTGTCTCAATCAACTTCACTTTACGGTTATCAGAAATTATTTTGTGGACATTTTTGATGTTTTCGTCGGTAACAGCCTCTTTGGAGCGTTCACTGCGTGCATCCTCCTCGGTGCTCATTTCGCCTCGTTTAAATTTAGCCAACCTCTTCTCTACGGTTGATTTTCCTGGTGCAAAGTCCGAATAATGTTTATCAAGCCTAGGCTTGGCTTCAATCGTATTTTGTTTCGCCTAAAAGCAATGCTTTATTAACACACGAAATTTCCTTTTATCCATTTTTCAAACTAACAAAAGTTGCTTCACTAAAAATGCTATAACTCACATACTAATAGTGCAACAGCTGTCAAATTTATAACACGTGTCTTTTGAAGGTTAGGGATAACTAAAAATTACATGGATTTAATACTAGTAGCGTCATCTATGTGTCAGTCTATGAACTTTTCAACCCACCTGTTAGAATACGCAAACTAAATATTGCCTTGTTAGAAGGGGCACACACACACAGATATATATATATATATATGGAGTATTTTAAGTTTATTTTATACTGTATAGCAACATAGTTCATTATATCATCGATATATTTCTGCCTAAGATATATTTCTTTCTACTAAAAATACAGACAATGTTAAATAGATAGGCATTTCATTCAAAAGTAAAGTTAGAGGTCTCACCTGCTGAGACCGTGGTCCTTTTTTGTTGTTTTGTCTCCATAAGGCATCGTAGTCGGTGCAATTGGTTGCATAAGGAAGTGGCAGAAGGTGTTCCTCTTCCTGAAATTCATTTTGACTTAATTTGAATTTCAATTTGACTGATTATTTCCAAAATTTAGCACATTTGCATTTGCATTTGCATTTGCAAGTAGAAACTCATGTATATCATAGCACATTTCACTATTTCTGTGGCAATAATAAATGTGTTTTTTGTCCGCTCTAATGCGAGTAGCTCCAGCTGATTTCATTAAAGTAAAAAATGACGATGTTACATCATTTAAATCCAGTTATAAATTTGATGAAATTTGAAATGTACACACTTTGATTTACTGGTTTTTTAAATTTATTTTTAACTAATCATTACAGAGTGATGAAGACTCTCCCAGACAAGACCATCCCCTGCAGAAATTGCCCCAACGCTTTCCTAACACCTGAGCACATTCTAGAGTGCTCAGCACTCACTCCCCATGTTTTGCAATTGGGTATGGTGCCAATCGAGGCCAACTTAAGAGAAGTCCTGTATAGTGAAGTGTCGCCATTGCTAGCCGCCGCTATCGTGAAGACTTTTGACTTGATCTAACATTGATAATTATATTTTAAATCCATGGACACGATAACAACAACAAAAACAACACATGCCAATAAAACGATAAAATAGAGTGAGAATCAAACATGGAATCAAAATAATAGATATACAAATCATCAAAAATTAAACTATCATTCCATTTAAAAAAGATCAGTCAAAAAGATTACTCAGCAGAACATTAGAATATCTTAATCGTTGAAACTGATTCCCAGCCTAAAATAACATACCAATAAAATATAAACAACCATTTACCTTCTATCTATTAACTGTGACCATTTCAAAAAAGTTCATGTCTAGTTATCAAATTAACATTGCTCATTTCACAGTTATGATTTAATATTTTAAATGTATGGACACGATAACAACAACAAGTAATATTCCTTCTTATTATTTTTACACATTTTACAACGCAGTAAATTGTCCATTATTCTTTCAAGATTGGAAAGTGCATTACATAGCCAATAGAGGTAGATGTATCGTTGAAAAAAATTATATGTATGAATTCAAAGTTATACAATTGTTAAACTTTGAATTCATGCAGATCTTTGAGTAATATTTTTCGTGATCGACTTCATCCACCTTCATTTGCCAGTACTCGGCACATTGTCATGTAGATGCATCAGGCAATTCAATATGAGATAACGCTGTTTGTTAACAGACATTTAGCAACTACACTTGACTAGGGATTGCAATATCGGACCAAAAGTTCAATACCGGTATTCGGTATTTTTTAGAACTTAATACCGGGATACCGGTTTTAATACCGGTAGTAGAGATTTTAGAAAAAGAAAGAAAATACAGGTGTTTTTTTTGGTTTTATTTGCCAGTTTTATTAGAGAATGTAAATATCACAAAAACATTTGTAACTTATAAATTATAACAGTATATAAAGAATCACAAAAAGTAAAGGAACATCTTATTTATTTAAATCACAAAAAAAGTGTAAATATCACTATTCAGTCTGTGATACTATAACAAATTTTTGAAATGTGATCTTAAAAACATAATGCATCAATTGTACCATCATTAAGCCTGGAACTTAATTTTGTGCAAAAATTACCAGCTGTCGAAAACTCTCTTTCAGCATCTATGCTAGTTGGTGGTACTGTAAGCAATGCGCGATATACTTTTTCCAAGTATTTACCTCTAAATCCCTCATCTTCAAATAAATCTATTTCTCGTCGGATTGTTTTGGATATAGCTGATTTCTGTATTGTATTTTGGTTTGTTGAAATTTTTTAATTATCGCTAATTCTAATTTTTGTTCAAGAGACAATTAATTTTCACTATCGAAATTAGTGCCATTATAATCTTCGATAAATGTACCGAATTCTTCTGAATGTGGATAGGTTCTGAATTCTGAATAAGAATTTACAGTTAAGAATAAGAATTTCACAAATAAGAATTCACAAATAAGAATTCTTTCACAGATACGTTTCTTTCTAAATTTCTAGTAAATACCGAAAAACCGGTATTTAAACTTGTGAATACCGGTATTACAAAACTCTACAAATGGCTCAAAATACCGATATTCGGTATCCCGGTATGCCGGTATTGCAATCTCTACACTTGGCATAACAAGACTGAATGTACAAAGATTTATATACAAAAATGGAATGTTCCAGAATCCTGCTATGTAAATCTAAAACAAGAACAGAAAGTGTCAAAGCATATCATTTATAGAAATGTACAGTTTAGTAATCTGCTATATTTGAGCTTGGGAACTTGCATTCCACTGTTCCAGCGCTCTAGCTCAACGCCCAAACCACTTACAAGAATAGAAACAATATAATCAAAAATGCATGCAATAATATACTATGGTTTAAATTATATAACCCACATACTTTAGCAAATACCATTCAAACTTCATATGATTTATGTTTATTATCTTTTTAATATACACGCAGGAATAACAAGCGTAGTTAACTTACCAACCTATAGGATACTTTGTATTGGTATCCCGGTCTGACAGCCTTTCCCGTGGTCAAGGGGTTTTCTGGGATGACAGAGGAGTGGATAGAAAAGAAGACCGGTGACACCATCCAAGGGTAGAAAGCTTCGTCTTCTCTATTTGATAAACTAAAATATTGAATTTTACTTGTCTTTTTCGCCATCTGCAAAAAAAGCATTATATATAGTGTAATATTTAGAATGCCTTCAGGAACGGGTCAGTAGATAGTTTCGATAGACTGTCAAATTGACGAAATTGGGTTCAACATGCTACAAAAAATGTTGAAACGGAATGCTATCCTATTTATTCTGAAGATAGACTTGTACATCAAAAAACCATTGAGCTCAAGAATAAGTAAGAACTGCTTGAAGGCCCTCATGTTTCTCTCACCTTTGAAGATATTCAATTTAAACTCGAATGGTGGTGGAAAAATGTTTGTGCAGAGTGGAAGGTTTCCATGGTGCAGCCTAGGTAACTGTTTCTCAAAGAGAAACGAAGTGGATTAAATAAAAGTCCTTTGGGAATGACGAGCTTCAACAGGTTTGTTATATGTAGTGTACAAATGAGTTACGTTTAAAGAATAAGTTAGAGATAGTGTCCATCAAGGCCGACATCCATATTTCATCTATATCCATATTTCAATTGAGCCTAGAAATGTGTTTCATTCAGAGCATCAAAAAAAGCATTAAGCTGAAAGTACAAGCTGAGCTTTCAACAATGAAAATTAACGAATTTTTAAATTAAACCATTACACTCAGAGGAAGATTTAATCTGGAAGCAAAATGGCGTCTAAGAATACCGAATGAAAAAAGAGACGCATCTTCGGGAAGTTTCTTGGTGTCTTGTTTGTTCACTCCGTTGTAATAACTGTTCTAGAAATGAAATCTTCATGGAGTTCATAAGTGCTTTTTCTTCCCCATGGCATTTAGCATGTGATGCTTTTAAAGAGAAACTTTACATCAGGTCGTTTTCTGTCGAATCCTGATCAATCAATCAATTTTTTTTTAATCACTTTGGTTTTTAAAATTTACAGAAAAATCTAACAATTTCTGATCGTCAATCTGACAAGATCGTCCATACTTTCAATAGACAAATTGTTCTTTTTGCAATATGAGTGTCACGGAAAAATTGTAACTGAAGCCAGAACTCTAGCCAAGTGTATAAGCGTAGAAATATATAACATTTAAAAATAAACAAAAATTCCAAATACAGAATTTTGGTTTCTAACTAAAAATTCAATCTTTTAATTTATATTTCAATCATGTATTCGATACATGATTGAAATATAAATGAAAATGATTAAAATGCGCAAATTAAATGATTAATGAATTAATGATTGCGAAATTTTTACAGGCAAAAAAAAAAAAAGGATGCCTAGTAATTCTCTTATCCAGACATATAAGGCAAAGAGAAAGGAGTCAGTCTAAACCATTTTGTTCCATTCTCCAATAAATTAATATGCACGACTACAACCCTTACAACTTGTGTGTATGACAAAGAATCCAAATTAACCTCCATAGTTTCATAGATAAAAATACATAATGTACTTTGTATTCATATGCATTCGTTTCATCACTGTCAATGGAAATGATAACTACTGCATCACGTTTAACCATATGAACAGGATGATAAAATCTACATTCATACCTTTCATTAATGGCTCTTGCCCGATCAACGCCTTGCATTCACCAATCGTTACCAGCTGACAAGACTTGAAGTTTCCAAAAATGGTTTTAAGCAGTGGCGTGACAATATATACACTCAAGAGCCAAAACATTATGACCACCTGTCAATAACGAGTTGGCCCACCTTTGGCGAGCAAAACACCTTTCAACCCGCCTTGCCATGGATGCCACAAGTCCTTGGTAGATGGCCGGAGACAGATTGTACCAGATGTTTAAGCAACGGTCAAGCAAATCCAAGATATTGCGAATTGGTGATCTTTGAACTCTGAGCTGCCTTTCCAGGATATCCCAAATGTGTTAAATCGGATTGCGATTCGGGGAGTTAGGCGGCCAGGATATTAACTGGAATTCAGCATCATGTTCCTGGAACCACTCCAACACAATTTTAGCCTTGGGACAAGGGGCGTTGTCCTGTTGGAATATTCCATTTCCAACTGGAAAACAGAGGCCATGTAAGTGTGCAACTGGTCCGCAATGATGTTCGGATATCCTGTAGCATTCATGGTCTGCTCTACCACAACCACGTCCCAAAGACGCCCAAGAGAATGTCCCCCAAAGTATAATACCGCATGACCTACTGTACATTGCATGACCTACTGTACATTGAGGGAGCAACTGTTCGCCTGGAAGACGGCGTATCCTGACACGACCATCGGCGTGATGAATGACAAACCGTGATTCATCTGACCAGGCAGCTCTCTCCCACTGATCCATGGACCAGCCATGATGTTCCCGGGCCCAGCGCAGGCGGCGATGACGCTTGGTCAGCAAAGGCACACGAGTGGGACGTTTGCTGCGTAGCCCCATATCCAACAGTGTCCGCTGAACAGTGTGCTCCGATACTATTCTACTTGGCTCTACATTGTATTGCGCTGTCAGCTGAGCCACTGTCTGGCTCCGGTTTTGCTTCACTATGCGAGACCTTTTTCTTTTGATAGCGTGTGGACGTCCAACACCATGTCATCTACTGCTGGTTTCACCGTCATTCATCCACTTTGCATAAGTACTAACAACTGTAGATCGCGAACAACCCACGAATCGTGCAGTTTCGAAACACTTGTTCCGAGCCTTCGAGCCATTACAATCTCCCCTCTATCAAAGTCGCTTAGATCCGCAGTCTTTCCCATCACACACAGAAGTAAGTGAAAGAATGATTCTTCAGACTCTCCAGCAGCAGTTAAATACCACTTCCACCTGATCACGTGCCTTCCACGTCATCCAGGCGAGTTCATTGCAAAATGTAGGGGTGGTCATAATGTTTCAGCTCTTGAGGGTATATATATATATAATATTAAAGTTCAAATTTCTCATTTTTTTTCAAACATCCAAATATGACAATTATGTTTGAGGTGTTGAAAATCATGAGTTATTATTAGGAATTGAAACTTAGATCTTTTTATTTAAGATCTTTTTATTTATTTTTTATGATGTCCAAATTATGTATTATTCGTTTCATACGAAAACGATTTTTTTTTATTTCATCCACTTGTGAATTTTTCACATATAATATGACGTGTGTGGATGGTGTTTCATCCGGTAAAAAGTCTTCCTCATCCTCATTGTCTTCCCATAACCTCAGTATCCTATAAATATTCCGAGCTGTTTATTCACAGGGTGTTCCAAAGATCGTGCGGGTCAGAATTAAAAATGTCCAAAAACACTTGGTGTGTTGATGTTTCAAGCTAAGGAAAGCAATTTTTACAAAGGGATATGTATTTAGAAACAAGATGAGCGAATACTAGAGGAGGATTTTTAATTTGTATATTGTTATCTGAGTGGGATGTGTCTAACTGTCCAAATTTTCATCATCATTGATTCTGCTTACAAATAAAGGAATTTTTCTACACCATGATAACTGGACTGACCCAAATACTAGTATAGACACATTGCATTTACATTTGCCTATGTATGTCAACAATAATTTATCATAGACGAGCACGGGGATGTTACTGGTACCATTTAATCTGAACTTTACCTAATATCTAAATGTCTCGATGGAGTTACTGATCGCATTTTTTAGAAGAGGGGTTGTCGAATTCGGTGCAGGGCATTAAAGCTGCTTCATATTTACACATTTGTTCTTAGTAAGACTTATTTGGTCCTTAGCGTTCTTACACATCTGTTCTTAGCCCGAACACTTTAGCAGTACTGTGCAAGACTATTTTGATTCAAATATTTATCATTAGATTGAAAGTGGCGGAAAAATCACCATAATTGCTCGTCGTCAACCCTTTGATTCTATTCTATGGGAATACTGGAAATCCCTATTATACGACACCCAACTTTCTTGTATACGGGTGCGCAGAAGATCTACCTCCCTGCACCTGGTAACACTTTTTAGTGGCTAAAAGATCTGCAACTTGGCATTATTGTTAGATTAATGAACTCTGTTTCAGCATGTTTTGTTGTATTTGTTGTTGTTGTAGGTTGTATGTTTTTTTTCGTTGTTCTTTTTTTTGCTGTAACTGTTCATAATCTGCCATTGGAAATAAAAAAAAAAAAAAAAAAAAAAAAACTTTCTCGTATACAGCATCATGGAAGCGATTTACACATGATCACTTTGAGGGGACGCCATCAATGCATGCGTTGATGTTTGTCAAGCATGCATGGTGATAGGTAAGTGTAATTTTGAGCATCTTCTGTGATTTAATTATGAATTTTCATTCATAATTAAATCACAGAAGAACACATTCTATTAAGTTTGTTTTTATTAATAAAGTCATGTTGTCATTGCTTCCTTTACTTGCATGCTACCACACATACGTGGAGTATCCGCTCAATTTGATACTAGATATAACTCATATGTAAAAAGTGCTTATCATGATCTGACAGTGCAGTACGTGTTGACGAACTGTTGAGGTATTCTTATATCTAACTAAAATATTTGAAATCAAATTTATTGATACTTATAAAGTGTAGTTGAAATTCTACATAAATTTTACTTTACAAAGCTTCTGTGTTTCCGGTTCGTCCTGGCTAAAAATTTGGAGGTTACGGGAAAACATGCAACATAGGGAAGATCATAACCACCACGCACATAGGTTGTCTTCCAGTACCTAAATGTTGAGAATCTGCTTCATAAAAAACAAAATTTTCCAATGACAAGCATTTAACATATAACTGATAGTTCAAAAGTTTTTTTGTACAATCAGTTCGAAGCAAAAATTTGCTTTTAACAGTTTTTAGTTTGTAACACCTAATTTTAAAAAAAAAAAAATTATAGTTCTCTTTTTCCAAAAACTATTAAATGTCTAAATTACGGTGCATATATAATCTCTTAAAATATTTAACTGCAAACTATACGGATAAACCAAAAGTGTTTTCCGTCGGAAAAAAAAGTTGTTTTCCAATTCAGAAGTTAATTCTATTCAAAATGTACTTCTTCCAATTCCGAATGTAAATCGGAGCAGAAAGATATAAATTGGATGGCAACTTTATCTTTAGAATCTAAAACTACTAAAAAACAAAATATATGAAAAATAGCAAATAACTTACTTTATCCTGAAAATTCTCGTCTTGATATTGCAAAGAAAAAAGGTTCCTTCAAATTTTACAGCCTGTCCTTCATATTCCATTCCATTTTAGAAGCGAAGAAACCACAGTACTCTGGTCAATTTCTTAATTTGTAACAAGGTCTCTGTGACAGATTTGTAGGGAGAACCAGAAGGAGAGTTGAGGGGTAGTGAATGAAATAAAGGAATGAATGAAGGACGTGGGCCTTTATGTGAGCGCATGCACAATGGGCCTACGGTAACAGAAATATGCTATATCAAGCTTGTACTTTTAAGTGTCTCAGTTTTCTGACAAAAATGTTGTTGTTGGTGGTGTTCCCAAGGATAGTGGGTCAGTTGGTGATAAAAGGTACAAGGCCAAAGAGATTCTGCATCAAATTGAAGAGAACTCGCCTCTATGAATCGTCTGATATATTGAAAAGTCTAGTGATCAAATCAAGTGTAATGGCATGCAACAGCTTGAAGAAGCGTATGAAACAGAAAAAAAGATCCTGCATCTCAGCATCTCAGCTATGGGGACATTAGGATGGACATAAACGGAAGTGATGACAAACTAGAACATGCTGTTCAATTCAAATTTTTCCAACACGCATTATATGCATTGCCCATCTTGAAATTAATGTCAATAGGTTCTTTTACAATTATAATAGGCTTAACATCACTTATATCTGTTAGAATCGTCCGTCCGTGTATTATATGACGTCCTTTCTAAATTATAACGCATGCTTCATCGATCTTGGTGTGCGGCAGATGGCGGATAGCACTGAAGCATGTACTATGGCAGGAGAATCTGTTGAATCTCACGTCTTATGGCATCTTTAAAATCAGATAGAATTTGGGGATTAGATGCATACATTTTGGATTTCAGGTATCCCCACAGCCAGGAATCCATGGAAGTGATATCGGAGGTCTTGTTGGCCATAGAAATGGGCAGGAGATAATTCTGTCATCACACTGCTGTGTTAAATACGGTTTTATAACGTTACGTAACTTTAACTTTGTGGGGGAACGCCATCTTGCATAAACAGGACGTCAGATAAATTAATTCTCTGTTGCAAATCATGGATAGCAAGTATTCGTGACCTTACACGTTTGAAGACCTTAGGCAGTAATTTCTCCACAAACAGTTGAGATTGAAGATGAAGGAGCTCGTTGCACTATAGAACACAGTTCTTTTTTTCTTAGTGTAACGAAAAGTGCAATCACACCATGGGGATTATCGCCTGCCCAGTGCATGCCGTTCTACAAATTAACTTTATCAATCAAAGAGAAACGGGCCGCATGCGCTATGCTAGTTGATATCCTCGTCATACAGAATGAGGAATTCATTCGCGAAATCTACCGTAGAGGCTATTGCTGCAACATGTGGACATGCTGCAATCGATACGGTAACATGTTGGGAACAGAGCGCAGAATCTTGTGGACTGTAGAATTTAGCAACTGGAGAACGCGTAAAACACACCGTCACCATCGCATGTTCAACCAGTTTATTCAAATTTGCATTTAAAGTCATCTACAGCTGTTGCAGCGTTAGAAGGAAACAACTGGCCTGCAATATGATTTTTAGTCCATGGTTTCATGATATGCCCAAGCAGCATTTTATCCATTCACGTAATAATTCTCTACAATTTCCTATGAAGCTCGTCCCTACTTGCTTACTGTGCTAAATAAAAATGTTTTTCCCAACTTCGGTTGGTTTTAGAAATGTTCCAAGGGAGACTGATGGCGCCATCTGCTGGCGAGACAGGAGTCAATATCATTGCTGATTGAATATGTATGTTTAAAGTAAAACATACATATTCAATCAGCAATGATAGTTGGGATCAGCTCTCCAGCAGATGGCTAATGGTTAATGTGCACCTTCCATAGTAATCTTAACCTAAATTCCTTATTTTATTTTATTTATTCTCATTCTTAAATTTTATTTTTAACTTTAATCGTCTTTTTTTTGGGCATCGTCAACGGACTCTTAATTGTACCGATAGCTTTTGCTTTTTCGATCTCCTGCTTTAATTGTTCTCAAGCAGGAGGTGTTTTCTTAACTTTTAATTCCTTTATTTATTTTATTCATTTACATTCATTAAATTTATCAGTACTTTTGAATATATATTTATTATTAACATCGATTTTAATGCTTAGGCATTTTTAGTGAATACTATTTCGAGATCACTCTTTTGCAAAGGGCAACTTTTTGAAGCAGAGCCACAACATTTCCTTGTATGTAAAACTGCACCTATCTACCTTCATTTCAAATCAACCACATACTACTGTGCCCAAAAAAGTAAGCCGAATTTTCAATTTAAAATTTCGTAGGCTTATGGAATTTCAATTTTTTTTCCTTTTTAGTTGCTGGCACTGCCCTTGACATCTCTGTGAAATTTGACGTCAAAATATTCATCAGTGTTTGAGTTATGCTTGGCTTTGTGAGACGCTAAAACTCATACCGGCGATTTTTGAACTGTCTGAATTAATTGAGCAAAGAACTTGCATTCAATTTTATTTGCGGAAACGTATAGAATGTTGCAGAAGGCATTCGGTGAACATTCCTATATCAGAAAGAAATGTTTATAAGTGGTATAAACAGTTAAAAAAAGGCAGAGGAAGTGTTGAAGGCGAAGAACCAGGGTCGACCATCAACCTCGACCGACGAAGCTCACGCTAAAAAAAATTAAAGATTTGGTGTTTGCCAACAGTCGATTAACAATTAGAGACCTTTTTGATGATGTTGGAATTTCAAAATTCCATTTTAAAAGATGTTTTGTGCCTCAGACGCGTCAAATCTTGATTGGTGCCAAAACACTGAATGCGCCAGCTCACACTGCATTGATTCTTCGTGACGTTTTCATCAAAACTGAAACCCATATCGTTTCACAACCACCGTATACACCTGATTTAGCATCGTGCTGCATCTGGCTATTCCCTAAACTCAAAAGACCACACCGGGGACATCGTTTTGAGTCGATTGAAGAGATTGAAGAATTGGGAATCGGCACGCTCTTTGAAGGACATCCCTGCCGATGACTTTTCAGCATGCATTGAAGATTGGAATAAAAGTTGGCATAAATGCATTGTGTCCGGAAGGCATTACTTTGAAGGCGATGAAATAAATTTGGGAGAATAAATAAAGAATTTTTGAAAAATAATAATTGGTCTTATTTTTGGGCACAGTAGTAGAGTAGAACTACTGGAACATCTATCTATACAGTGGATTTATAGATATAGTAAGAAACAATATTTGTTTGTAATGTACCTTGGAATAGGAATAATTGACATAAACTCTTTTTCGGGGTTGTTCAGCAACAATTTCCATGCCTTTCCTGCCAGCGAATTGAACATGTGAATTGAGGTGTTCGTATAATACCCAAATTTCGGGATCTAGAAGAAATAACTCTGTAATAAACTACTATAATAGAATAACTATGGTAAAAACTATTTTCTTGAATACAGTATATTATTACACAAAGTAAAAACACAAAAATCAGCTAACACACGCTCACACAAATAAAATTTTGGTGAAATAAGAGTCTTAAGAGAAGCATATAACTTGTGTTGTTATAAATTAAAGTAGTTCTGCAAATAAAAAAAACAGTATGAATTGTGGTGTTTGTATAATATCCTAACTCGGGGTCTAGAAGAAATAGGTCCGTTATAAACATCAACAATAGAACAAGTAATATAAAAAAAAAAATTAAAGTCAATTCCTGCTTTTTTCACTCTATTGCAGAAAGTCCTTTATAAATAATTTTCATTCATTTTTTTTAAGTTTATCTGGCGCCAACTATTGAAGATACTTACAACTCAAATCTAAAAAAAACTAAAATGAATTAATTAAATTTAATGAATGAATTAATATTTGAAAAAACAGTATTAACATCCAGTGTCATCCACTACAAGTTAAAAAAAATGTATTTGAACTTGAGTGGATGAATAAAAAGTATTTTATGAACGATTGAAAATTTGAACAAGATATATATATATAGGGAGAGTGTGAGCTAATAGAAGGAATAGAATAACTATGGTAAAAACTATTTTTTGAATACAATACATTATTACACAAAGTAAAAACACGAAAATCAGCTAACAGAAGCTCACACAAATTAACTTTTAGTGAAATAAGAGTCTTAAGAGAAATATCAGAATCTTTAAATATTATAACTTGCGTTGTTATAAATTAAAGTAGTTCTGCAAATAAAAGCAGAAGGGAAAAGCGGACAGAATACGTTTTGAGAATATGGCAACTTATTTTATTATTTTCTTGGTCTCTTAGTGAAAAATGATTTCTCCAAAAAATTTTGATGCAATGGGAAAAAAAATAGAGAGGAGAAGAAAATGATCGAGGGAGTTTAAAACCACGAATTGTTGGAGCATATCGTAAAATTACAGCTTGATATTGGAAATGGAAATAATTATTTGCAGGACATTATATTTACAATAAAGCTTTATAAAATGGCAATAGCTTCACTCGCCACAATACAGAGCATTCATCATTGCAATTAATTAATTTCAATCTCAACAACTTACATATGCATGACTTTTATTTAAGATGCTACAATTCGTAAATTATATTTGTTGAAATAGAAGTTTACATTCGCTGATATAGTAAAAATTTAAATAATATTATATAAGGCAAAAAGAGACAATCGAGAGATTTGTCTGATTGTTACAAAATTTGGTGTGCAAACACTTGTCTATCCAACATACAATTATTAAAATTTTGTCAGATAATTGATAAAAAAAAGTGAACTCCAGAATATCACAACTGAGAGTACGGTTGGTTTGTACAAGAGTAGAAATTTCAATTCTGCGAACAACTTTCTCTGAATTGCATTCCGTCTACTCATATTAACTAAATCAACATCTAAGTATTATGATATAGGCCACACTATGAAAATGATATGAAGATTCAGAGAGGGCATCTATTGCAGCAAAGGAAGCAGGTTGGTCCCAAATTATCTCATAACATTTAGTCAGAATGAAGTTGTCATTCGGTGATGTTGACAAGAAGGGTTAAAGCATAGTAGATTCAGTGTCATTGAGAATACGTTAAACTTATATGACGACAGAACTAAGAGTTCGTCTAAGCGACTCTGAACAATATTAGATTCCTAATTATTAACTATTCGACTTGTAAGCCGAACATTAATGACCAGATTAGAAGTTAATAGTAATGATTGGACACGTTTGATCTGAAATCTCACTGAGTGGAGTGGAATTATTTGACACATTGAGTTCAGCTTCTAAATTAAACTTACCGACCAGTAAAGATGTGTCTGAAATGCATAGCATAGTGGGCAGAAACTAACTTCACTGAGAAATTATGATCTGTGGTAACATTTCATTTGATAGCAGGGATCGCTTTGGTTTTCATCCATGACACTTTTACAGCAGGAAACGATTTTTCTCTCCGTTGCGGTGTCTTTTCTTTCAAGGATGTCCGGATTGCATTTCAATAGGAAAGTATCTACATTTGAAACATCAGATATTTCCTCAGATAACGATCAAACTCGATTATGAGATTACTCCACCTGCCTCACAATCTCATCGATATTCTTCTAGAATTGATGAAAGCATTAAAAAAAAATTCCTCATTGGCATTTGCAACAACTCTACGAATCAATATGAAACCGAGCAACAGTTAGCATAGAGACAGTGCAACGATCTGTATATTAAAACGCTATATGAAGGTGTATGTCCAGAATGCAATAGTCAATTCCTCGGAAATATTAATCGCTTCTTTTTCTACATACGTACATGACATCTATTTATTTATGTAACATTTTGAAATACCCTTCTTACTGTTCCCTCAGAATACACATCTGATTTAGATGTGTTTGGGTATCAAGCTTTGAGTGAGCTTTGAGTGTTTTTTCCCCTGTTGCAATTTATTTTCCTTACAAGGCGCAGACAGGACACCTGTCACTTGTGTTCATCCTGAATTGCTTTGAAAATCTTTGTATTGTCCTAAGTAGCAGCTTAAAAAAATTAAATGTACTGAAAATTTATCATACTCCAAAGATCATCGCTTAACAATATCTGCCTTCTTATATAAATGTTACAGAAATTAAAGCTACACCTGTTTCACTAACTGATATGGTAATTTGCCTTATACGGTGATGACTAATCCGATCATAGCTAGTGTGATTTATCCACTACTCTTGAAACATAAATCCATACTATTTCTAAACTTATTTAGTACGAAATGACCACTTTTACATCTCAACCGTCTAAATTTGAGTGTATAGAAATCCTGACCTTGCAAATTCCACACAGAAAAACAGAAATAAAACAGAACTGCAAACTCCAGCAACGGTTACTCAGAGTAAAATTAAAAAAACATGCAAAAGCTTCTGAAATTTAGTCCATTATATTAGAGGATTTAAAGGAAGAAGAATTAAAATTTTTAAGGGAGTTCTGTTTCTATAATGATAATGTTAAAATGGCAATGTTTGATTTCATCTTTTCTCATAATGTATTGTAGTTAGAACTTTAATACATAATATACTTTTTTGAGATTACACTAAAGAGAGCTTTAAAAAAATTAATAAAATAAATTAATTAGTAAATTAATTAATTAATTAATTAATTAAAATAACTAACTAACTTATTTTTTCAAACTTTTTTTAACCATAAGCATCTTCGAAATTCTAAAAAAAAAAAAAAAAAGGTCATCTTTAAAGCTAATTCAAAATAATAAATTGTAATATTTGTAAATTGTTAAAATAAGTTGTAATTTTTGTAATAAAAAAATACATAATTTTACAGATATTTAAAGACGATTAAGATTACTACTTAAGCTTACTGCGTCACTTCAGTATAAATTACATGAGATATATATAGACAAAAATAATTAATTATTAATTTCATTTCAATTAAATGAAACGAACGAATTTATTTTCTAATACAGGAACACGAAATTTATTCACTTTAACTTTTACTTATGATTAGTACTAATTTCACTTAGGTTAAAGTTAAAAAGCTTAATTAAAAAACCTCTAATTCTAAGTAACTCTTAAAAAAAAAAAAAAAAAAGCCTTAATGTCCAATAAAAGTTCTAAAACACTATTATAATGCAATAACGTGCCATGCCTCCGAAATAGAAAATGCAGTTAGAAAATCAATTGTTCTTAAATTCTATATTTATTACCTGGAAATACCAGATTTGACTTCCGAAACAACATTTTTTTTTTTAAATACTTCATGTGTTCTCTAATTTATTATAAATTTTTTTTTAAATCAATGTATATTTTACTTTTAAAAGCCAAACAATTTATTATCAAATTGTTTGGTGCAGCGTAGATATATTTGGATTTGTATCATAGAGTAAAATTAAGTAATCAAACTTGGTGCAATGTTTTTTTCTTCAATTCTTACTATTAGTTCACACTCTCCCTATATATATATATCTTGTTCAAATTTCAATCGTTCATAAAGTACTTTTTTATTTATCCACTCACGTTCAAATACATTTTTTGAAACTTGTAGTGGATGAAACTTGATGTTAATATACTTTTTTTCAAATATTAATTTATTAATTAAATTTAATTAATTAATTTTAGTTTTCTAGATTTAAATTGCATATATCTAATAATAGGTGGCGCCAGATGTAAGAGGAAAGTTTTTTAAAGGACTTTTCTGCAATGTGAAAAAAAAGTAGGAATTGACCTTAAATTTTTTTTTTATTATTTTACTTGTTTTTTCAGGAAATTATAAGCCCAATTTTCCCAAATGTATTTTATTAGAACAATATGATTATTGGTAAGACATATAAAAAAAAGTACCGTGGTATTTAAACCATTTCTTTCGCATATAGCAGGATGCTTATAACAGAAGATTTCGATATCGTTCGGTATCTGGCATGAATCAGGGATATGCATCACAGAATTGGGAGCGATCAACTCTGAAAATAAAAAAGAGGCAGAATAAACTTAATTGGCAATAATTGTAATTTCAAAATTAAATTTATTTACAGTTATTTGATGCACATTTGCTTGAGAGAAGTCTGAAAAACTGTCATTAACAAGCTCAATTGTTGATGAACCACCATGTAGTATCTTCGTTTCCAAAAGAAGTGATTGCAATGTGCAGATTCATAATGTGGCCTTGCTAACCGGCACACATTACACTTTTCAAAGAACATAATTGTCTTTAACAACTTTTTTTATTGTTTATAAGAAAAATTCATTCATTCGGGCGTTCATTCTTTATTCATATAATATTATTTATGCAATAAATTTATTCTAAATATTTAAAGTAAAATATAAATAGAACAAAAATATTTTCAATCTTTATTGTTTCAAAGTAAAAATTTGCAAAATGTATGATTTCTTTAACAGATTAAATCTCATTCTTGAAAATATTCTTTAATAATCCTCCAACAATTTGAATTCATCCCGAATCTTCCCACAACCCATCAACTACACTCATGTCCATAAATTAAGGATAATTCAGATTCACACAGAAATTGAACTCTAAAATAAAAATTTCACCTGTAGAATTATCACACACATTTTGAAGAAGAATATGCAAATTACAGGAAACCACCAGATGGCGCGGATAGTACGTCACAATGACGAGAGTGTAAGAGAGGGGTATATAAGGAATGGTGGCAAAGAAGTAAAATTGTTCACAAGCGCTTTAAAAGCCTTTCAGTGCAATAACCGCATAGTTATGGCACAAAGGAAGCATTTGGATGGTTTTTTACGTGGTAGAATTATCAGACGACTGGAATGTGGACGTACCCAGCTGGAAGTATCCGAGGAACTTGGAATCGCCCAGAGTGTCATCTCCAGGCTTTGGCAACGATTCCAAGATGATGGTAATGTGAGTAGATGCTACAGCACAGGTCGCCCCCGAGTTACAACGCCGAATGAGGACCGGTATTTAGCAGTTACTGCCAAAAGAAACAGACGGAGCACAGCATCAGACCTGTCTCGTCAGCTCTCTTCAGCTACCGGTACGACAGTTTCAAGGCAGACCGTGTACAGACGCTTAGGGCACATTGGTCTATATGCTCGTAGGCCTGTCAGATGTGTTCCACTTACCGCAACTCATTGTCGCCTGCGATTAACCTGGAGTAGACAGCATGAATTGTGGACACCGCAACAGTGGTCTTGTGTGATGTTTTCCGACGAGTCCAGGTTTAGTTTGCAGTCTGATACTCGCCGGACTTTCATATGGAGAGCGCCAGGTACCCGTTACCACCAAGAGAACACCATTGAACGACACCGTTAAGGTGGTGCAGGATGGCTCGTTTGGGGAGGAATTATTCTTGGTTTCAGAACAGACCTGCATGTTCAAAGTGTAACAATGACAGGCCATATCTATCGAGATGTCATTCTGGAACAACATGTACGTTTGTTTCGGGGCGCCATGGGTGCCGAATTTTTGTTTATGGATGACAACGCCCACCGTCAAACTCAACGTGCAAACATTGTAGACCGAATGCCTTCAATTGGAGGATATCACCCGTATGGATTGGCCACCATACTCGCCGGACTTGAATCCAATAGAGCATGTGTGGGATATTTGATACTGCATGCCGACGCATTGCAGCCCGTCAACTCATCCTCCCACCTGTCAACCGGAACTTTTTTTGAGGGGTTCATTTTTGATTTGAGTGGTGTAATATTCCCAAGATCAGATTGATAATTTGATACTCAACATGCCATCAAATTTGTTTTTGCTTCTGTCTCTTTCTTTGCCTGAACTTCATTATCCTTAATTTATGAACATGAGTGTATTATGTGTAAAGGAACTGATCTCTGAAGAACTTCCTTTAATATTGATATTCTAATTCAGAATTCTTCGGATTGATGTTCTAATTCAGAATTCTTCTTCGTATTGATGTTCTAATTCAGAATTCTTCTTCCGGATTGATGTTCTAATTCAAATTCTTCTTCTGGATTGATGTTGTAATCCATAAAGCATCTGCTTACCTATTTTATTTAAAATTTTATTTTAAATCTAATTTTTTTTTTGCTTATCCTAAATTTACTCTTATATAACTAAAAAAAGAGTTTTCTTGTTCACGACAGAAAATGTTTTTCTTCACACAGATTATTTAATGCTGGAATTCTACAAGGTTCTCTGGTTGAATCTCCTTTTTCAATCTTTTTATCAACGGCAATTCTCAGATCAATCTTGTAAATCTGGGCTTATATGCAGATAGTAATGTTATTGTAGTCAATTCCGAGGATAAAACGATCCAATATTGGGAAAAAGAAGTTACATCGATGCTTTAAACCAGAATTTCCCAACCTTTTTTTGTGCCATACCTCAAATAATCATTTAAAAACATTTGCCCGAGACGTAACATAAATATAATTTTTAATATTAAAAAATTTAATTGTTCACTGCTAAACTTGATTGATATGTTTTAAGAATATATCAATAGGAAATAGTTAGAGAAACACAATAATTAGTTTTTCAAATATTATAATGGAGAACTTAAATTCAAGTATGAAATAAATTAAATAAATTTACTTTCAACTTTCTGCTGCGTACATACTCCATCAGATCTTTAATAAAAATCTATTTCATCGTACTTTTTCTCTAAATGTCTTGTAATGTTACTTGTCTTGGACTTATTCATCGCATGTTATACATATTACATACATATTATATACATATTATTCCTTTCAAACATGTTTTTAAGCTTATGATGAAGATGCTTCACGATGTTTGATAACTGTGAAATGTAGGGCTATCTCAATGATTCTAAAGCATTAAAAATTATACTAACCTATGTCATTTATTTTGAAAATATTTGCATAAATTTAGGGCAGAATATGTGTGGGCTTATTTACATGCACTATCCGTAACAGCACTCGATGTTCCCAATACAAAAAAAAACAAATAATTATGTTAAATTAAATACATGAATTTATGTTTATATATATGTTATATTATTTATCTATCATACTTACATGTTTTTATCGCAAAAATGTAATTGCTGGAATCTTGAAATTTTCAGGTGATTCAACTGCGATGTTCGTCGTGGTAGGGTACGTGTAGTAATGGTTGTAGAACTGTTTCGATTGGATGAAAAAAGAAAGAACAGCAAGCAAAGAAGACGGCGTTCTTTACCATCTGCCAAGCAACTCCTCTTTTGAAAATCCATTTCCACAGCATTTGACAAAACTTAAATGGGGTGGAAACTTTTGGCGAGTTAGGTACATCTTTATGTGGTTTCCTCGAAATGCTCCCTAGACGATGCTAAGAAAAAAAAAACAAGAATGAAGATGAAAAGTTTATTTATATTTACAAGAAAATGAGATTAACAGAGAATAAGAAGTATTTAAAAAAATGTTAAGAAAATTAACACAAAATTAAAGAAAAAAACAATATGTAAAATATACAATTTAAATTCAGTCATTAATTTCAAGAGAAATTAAAAAGAATAAAATTCATCATTCTAAAGCAATTAAATTTTTTTTACAAAAATCATTCCTTTGTTGAATTGTTGTAGATTATTATTCATAGACAAATCATTTAAATAAAAGTTTCCTTCTTCGATACGACAAGTAAAATTTTGGAAAAACACTCCTGAAAGTTCAGTCGGAAAACAACATTATTTTTTAAATAATGCAGTATATTTGTAATCTACTTGTTCAGTATAATTTGAATTGTCAGATCTACTATAATTGTGTCTAATAACCTGATAGTGATGTATCTGGGATTGCTATAGAATCGTAAATTTCACGTGTAAAAGTTTTTAATGCATTAAGAATTCTGTGCAAAAATATTCAAGTATTGTGAACTCATTATTGAACTTCTGTTCAAGCAAATGAAAAATTTATCGAACTTCCCAAACATTGTAAAAATGAACTATAAAACAGCAAGTGAAAACCTAATCACGATTTGACTGAATTCTTCTTGACACCATCAGCAGAAGGTGACCTCAGAAAGTCTTTCAGTTAAGTTTGGGTTTTTAGTCTTGCATGTATTGAATAATTTAATACGATAGTGATTAAAAATAAATTAAAAGAAATCATTTCAATAATTGAGTCACAAATCTTGTAATTGTTATATCTATTAAATGTCATTACAAATACTGAAAGTGTAATTCTTTATCTGAATACAAATTTCAATAATAATAAAATAAGTACAGTAATTATATTAATATTATTTATTTATAATATTATAATTTTATTTCCTTATAACTTTCATTTTAAGTAATTTCTAAATAATGAAAGATTTTTTTTTTCATTTTTGAAGAAAATATTCTGTCTTAAATTGGCAATAAAATTAATATTTGAAATAATCGTCAAAATAAAAAAATAATTCAATAAAAAATATTTAAATGAAACAAAAAATTATTAAAAACATCTTGGCTTTGAAGTTAATTGTTTATAGTATTATCTAATTTACTACAAAATTATAATTATCTAATTAATTAAACGCATTATTTAAATTTATTCACAATATTAATTACTCTCAAATGATCATATGAAGTCAAAGATACAGAAATGGAATTCTAAATATCATAGGTTTTTAAAATAAGACCACACGAAATCTCATTTATTATATATAAAAATGTTTTCTAAATGTTTGCAGAAATCCTTTTGTTGATAAAATATGAAGGAAATTATACGATTCTTTAACTAAATGTTTTTCTATAAAAATCATAATTTTTATTTAATTAAAAACAAGAAGATATATTAAAAGATTATGAGAAATTTCAAAATAATAAGAGTTCGTTTCCTTTTTTGAGGAAAATTTGTTGCTTAAAACTGGTAATTGAAATTAATTAATTAAATAATAGTTGTAGTAAAGGCAATTAAAAAATATTTAAATCAAAACAAAAAAAAATTAATAAATACCATGACTTTATAATAAATTATTCATCTCTTCATTTAATATAAAATTACAATTGTCTACTTAAATAAATGATTTACAAATTAAATTATTATTAAATAGATAGGATAGTAGTGCTTTACAATTATCATTTACTAATTCACTGTTTTTAAAATTTACTCACAATAATTTATTAAACTCCAAATAACCATATAAAGAAAGTCAATGAAAAGAAATTCTATAGTTTTAAAATGGCAGCTAGAAAAGATATCTTTTATTAAATATAAAAAATGTAGGTAAATATTTATAAATTTGCAAGGAATTTGCATTTGCTGTTGCATTTGTAAACAAGTAATATAAAAAAAAAAAAATTTTTTTAAGTCAATTCCTACTTTTTTCACTCTATTGCCAGAACGTCAGCATAAATAATTTTCATTCATTTTTTAAAGTTTATCAAAAAATAATTAAAATTAATTAATTTAATTTAATTACTGAATTGATATTTGAAAAAACTGTATTACCATCCAGTGTCATCCGTTTACAAGTTCAAAAAAATGTATTTGGGCTTGAGTGGATGGAAATGTAAAAATATTTTATGAACGATTGAAAATTTTAACAAGTTATAGGGAGAGTGCTGAGCTAATAGAAGGAATTGAAAAACGTTTCTCTCAGTATTAGTGAGTAATAAATAAATTGTGATTATACGATTTCTTAACTAGTTGTTTTCCTATAGAAAATCATAATTTTTTTTAATTATATAACACAATTATAACAAATAATTCGATTGATATGTGATTTTGCACAGTAGCTACAATATATTGCATTCGGCTTGATATCTTATTGTATTTTTTCTAAAATTATAATTCATCGTATTCTATGTTTTTCTAGCATTTTAAATATTTTACTGCCAGAGCAAAGAAAATTTACGTTTCTTACGTATCAGCGTTTTTAGTTACATTTTCAAATCTATGGACTCTTCTGCACAGGGTATACTTTCATTTTAAAAATAAGAAACAACTACATATTTTGCTTTATTTTCTAATTTGTTGTAAACAGAGTCCCATAA
>BPLR01008771.1:0-32602 GCA_021605095.1 Caerostris extrusa | reverse complement strand
TTTCATTGTCAAGATGCATATATCAAGTTAAATACAAAGAATGCATTGATTTTAGAACTTTAAAAAATGTTAACTTTTTTTTTATAGATCAATAAATTACGAAAATATTATTTAAAACTGAAAATTCGAAATTTCATCAATATATATCTTTTTTTTTTTTTTTTTTTTGTTTATTGATTAATTATAATATCTAAACATATATTTGAACATAAATTAGTAATACAGTCTGTTGCCTCGTGGATAAATAGCTCCATGTGCATAGTGGAAGTCAGCAAACAAGTATGCAAAAGTAAAATACGCGTATATACTCTTTGTAAAAGTAAAATACGCGTTTAAGGTTATTGTTATTAATTTCAAGCACAGTCAATTACTCAAAACAAAAATTTTCATTCATTTTCCAAATATTCTCGTAATAAAATTAAAATATTAATTTTTGTGATTTATGTTTAACGCGACCATTTACTTTCACCTTCAAAGCGGGAATTATGTACGCATTCAAAAGAACCAATTTTTGCATACTTTTTATATATTAATGAAAATAAAAAATATAAACAGGTGAGAATAAATATTTTTATGATCTTATATTTTTCAGAAGAACAAATTTATTTAAGTATCTGTGGTGTTGATTTCAAATAAGAATTAAATTTTTAGTAGGATCTCTTAAAAATTACACTGGTAATTTTCTTAATTAGTGATTAATAATTAGCAATCAATTATTAAACTCAGGAATTAGTAATTAATTTTTTTTATGAATAATAAAACATTGCAAAATGTTCATATAAATGAATATTTTTAAATTATTTTGTTTGAAATTTTTATTAATAGAATATAAATGCCACATATTTAAAAAAATTAAATTTACGTTTAGTTACAACAACAAGATTGTTAATCGCAATATAATCGTAAAATTCGCCCGTTCAAATATTTGTAATTCTGCAAAGAAGTCCATAGATTTTAATATTTTTTGCTTGTTTTTTAAAAACTCAGCTTTCACGTATTACTTAGCAATACCACTTCACCGACTTTCTTGCAAGTTTCACTAACTTACAAGTATCTGACAGGTACACAAATGTTGGATACGGATTGCACATGCCCGTATACCACTATCACCGCACTACTAGGCATTACCGTGCTACTTTTTGATTTTTACTGTCTTAGATTAAAATCTGAATTTTACATTAAAATTATAGGGCAATACCAAAAAATTAAATTACTAATAAATTGCTACGAATAAAAATTTTTATATAATAAAAATTCATATTTGTGTCATGTAAATTTACACAAATCACATTGTGTGTTGAATATATATATTTTTTTATTTTAAATGCATTTAAGTTAGATATCTTTCATATATTTTTCAACGAACAATTTTGCTATAATTAAAATAAAAGTACTCATTTCTCTGACTTTTGTTGCTTTTGAAACACAAACCTAGATTAAAATCTGAATTTTACATTAAAATTATAATGCAATACCAAAAATTAGCATTAAAATTGTACAAAGAAGACTATAGACTTTAATAGTCTTTTCTCATTTTATAAAACTTGGCAGCTGTATTGTCACATATTATTTATCAACACCACTTCACCCACTTTCTAGCAATTTTGACTAACTTGCAAGCATCTGATCGATATACAAATGTGCGAGACCGATTGCACATCCACCATCACCACACTGCTAGGCATCACCGTGCTACTTTTTGATTTTTACTGTCTTTTTTATTTAAATAGCCGCCTTGGTTTGCACTCTTTTTGAAAGCGGGATGTTATGGCGTCCCAAAACTGAGAATAGACCATCAGACCATTTACGTTGCTTTTGCGAAGCACAAATCTTTTACATTATAATATTACACTATACCCAACACAAATTTCAGCTTTGAAAGTCAGTAAATCATAATAACACTGAAATAAAAGCATAGTTGCATAACTACAAAATGCAAACTTATAAACTTGATGATTCACGTCTATATATATTTCAATGTAATAATAGGAATATTAATATAATCAAAAAATATTAGTAAATTTTCAATATGATATTAATCAATATTGAAATTTTGTTATTATTATATATTCAAATATATAATAACTAAATGTCCATTGTCAACGTAAATGTCACTATTTACATGCATAAATACTTAACATAATTATAATATAATATAATATAAAACTAAATAATATTATGTTATAACTAAACTACTTTTTAACTTAGAAAAATATAAAACTTACAAGTAATAAATGCATAATAACGCCAACAAAAGGCTAACCATTATAACTACAAAATCCGTTTCAAGGGACATGTTATTCGTTTGTGAAATAGGCAGGTAATAAACTGTCTACTCAAATTCAACCTTTATATACCAACTAGCAAACTAAAGTATTTACCTCTTCTGAGAACTGTAGTAGACAAAAACACTCGGAAGCAAAACAAACTGGCATAAATTATTATGAATTTTGGATGATTTTTGCCGAACATCGAAGAAATGAGCTAGAAAATACCAGGTATGAACCATGCACGTGCTGCAATTAAGTCTATTGCTCTCGATAATTCTAAGGATTTGTTTCATCATCATTCAACAGAATTTGTTTTGCCAATGTTGATCGATTAATTACACAGACCAAAAATAAAAACATTTTTCATAAATTAAAATCTTTCATATTGTTTTAGCATGCTAAACGTAAAAATGACCATTAAATCATTATAGGGCATACCGTTTACCAGTAAAAATCATCTTTATTCTACTACCGTATCCAAAAGCAAGACCAATTTTCAATTTAAAATTCCCGGAGCTTATGGACTTTAAAATTCCTAGGCTTTTTACTTTTTCGCCAAAAATTAAACACATATCGTTCCACAATCACCGTATTCACAATATAAGACTTCTGGTTATTCCCTAAACTCAAAAGACCACTCCGGGGACACCGTTTTGAGTCGATTGAAGAGATTCAACGTGAATTGCCGTGCGCTTTGAAGGCCATCTCAGCCGATGGCTTTTTAGCATGCATTGAGGGTTGGAAAAAGTTGGCATAACTGCATTGTATCCGGAAGGGATTACTTTGAAGGCGATGAAATAAATTTGGAAGAATAAATAAAGAGTTTTTGAAAAAAAAAAAAAAAATAATTGGTCTTACTTTTTGGGCACAGTACTGCAATTGTTAACGCAAATTCTTTTTTAGAATAATTGAGTTCTGTTAAGATTTTGGCTTGTTTCATTTATATTTCAATTTCTCACTACTGTTCTATATTTTTTTATTCGTCTTTCTTGGATGCGAATGTTCGTGTTGAAGATGTTCAAACACATTATAAAAAAGCAAATAGTTCAGATTCCTCCAAAATTGTTAACGGTTTGATGGCCAATTCGCTAGCTCTGTGGCGTTTGGTATCACAGGCTTCAGGTTCGAATCGTGGATGTTTGTTAGCGGTTTGGAATCCACGTTAAACTGTAGGTCCCGATTTAATTCCCCTATTAATTTAAAATCTTTATTATACTTTTTCACATAACAATGAGTGTTGTTTTGAAATTCTTATCTCTTTCAGACTGAATTAATCTATTTATTACATTCCAAAACACTTTTTACAGTCTGTTCCATATCAAAAAGTACAATTCCTCTACTGTCTCTCAAATGCTGACCTTGGGCATAGCTGAAACAAATATGAAAGATAAAGTTAAATATATTCTTTTTATATAATGATAAAAACTAAAATTTATAAATAAATGCTCATTATAACAACAGAATTATACTAAATTAATATATTAATGATAATTTAAATTTTTTATGCCTACTTTAGACCCTATCTTACGTGATACTATTATCCCATTATTAATTAATTTTCTCATTTAATACTTAATTTATCGATAATAACCATGGATATAAACTAATAGGTGTACTACTGTGCCCAAAAGTAAAATCAATTTTCAATTTAAATTTCCCTATCATATGGAATTTCAATTTTTTTTTTTTTTTTAGGTTGCTGGCACTGTCCTTGACATCTGTGTGAAATTTGACGTCAAAATATTCATTAGTGTTTGAGTTACGCTTGGCTTTGTGAGACTCTGAAACTGATTCCGGCGATTTTTGAAATGTCAGAATTAATTGAGCAAAAACCTTGCATTCAATTTTGTTTGCGGAAACGTATAGAATGTTGCAGAAGGCATTCGGTGAGCATTCCTATATCGGAAAAAATGTTTAGAAGTGGTCTAAACACTTCAAAGAAGGCAGAAAACGCGTTTAAGACGAAGAGTCCTCTGGTCGAAAATTTAATAACATTATAAATATAATCAAGTTGTAATATCATTGATTTTTTCTCTAAGAATTTAACTGACTGAAAGGCTTAATTTGGCAAAAATATATCTGGGATACTGCTGTAATTCAGTGAATACAAGGTTTGTTTCCAGCGGTCATTGTCATCAATATTGGCGCAACAAGTGGCGGTGTGCTGTAGCCAAATTGATCGTGATGAGATTACCTGGATCAGCCCCTAAGCCCAAGCTAGTGTGATCCGTGGTGGCAACCGGCCAACGCCTGTATGGACCATCAGGAACTTGAAACCAGGCACGGTTAATGGGAAATGATCAAAAATAAATTTATTATAATATTGAATACTTTGGTTGTATACCATTCTATTTTTACTGACATAGTTTAAAAATAGAATAGTATACAATATTCAATTATTCAATATTATAATAAATTTAAATTTTTACAGTCACTTGAAATCTAACTTAAACACCTGGTTTTTAAGTTCCCTGATGAATCCATACGGAGCTTGATGGCCCAGTGTTCGTCACTCTGTTCCACTGGTTTTGGGTTCGATTCCTTACGGTGCCATGCATACAATAGTGACAATCCTATCCCGTAAAAAGATAATCTCCCTATCTCGAAATCTGCCAGTAGGTAGACCCGCCTTGGCCCACCACCATGTCACTGTTGCGCCAATATTGATGATGATGATGACTATGCTTATTTATACTCGCATACAATTCTCAGAACAAAAATTGTAGTATTTATAATTGTAAAATAATTAAAAGAATTTAAAAATATTTTTTATCAATATTAATTATATTTAGATATATTTTTCCTCATAAATTAAAACACTTATTGGAATTAAAATTAGAAAATCAATGATATTTTAACTCTTGATTATGACTATAACATGTTATTAAAATTATTTTAAATTAAAGATGATTAATTGTTTTGTATTACAAATTTCTCGCTTATTATTTTTCGTAAACAACTGAAAATATATATTATAATATTTCTAATTCATGTCAATCTGTTTCAAGACATTCTACATTATCAAAACGATCTACATTAATTATTAAATCTACTGATTTCGCAACTGCACTTTAAAACCACTGAATTTCATTATTATTTATTAAAAATAAGTTACTTACAAGTATTAATTAAAATAATTATTAATCATTGAATAAAACAAATTTAAATATTACATTAAAACACAACAAAAAAAATTTAATACAACCAGAGTTATAACAAAGCATTCAAACCTTTGTTGACATAAACCATTTCTTGCTGAAAACCTATGCCCATTGTGCATACAGCAAAGCTTCGATATTACCGAAAAGAACTGTTGCTTAAATTTTTTGCCGTAACTCTTAATTTTGTAAACTGTTAAATCCTAGATTTATCTTTAACTTTATAGGCTGAGTTAACTTCTTTCCTATTATGCCGCACATTTTCTCTTAGCATTTGTTACTATTTAATCGTCATCTTTTGGCTTCCTTTACGAGACAATATCGCTGTTGGGAAGTGGTACATTTTCTGTCGAAGAAATTATTCGGGGTGTGTGTAACGAAAGTTGGCAAGTACATTCGGATTCGTAAACTGAAACCAGCGTTTATTTCTTCTTCTCTTAAAGTGTTTCCCATATTTAGTATCTATAAATCATAAACAATGTTATACATGAAAGTCAAACTCACAAATACCTATATAGAGAAAGGATTTAATTTCCACTGTTAAAGGTAGAAGCTGGGAATTTTGCCAGATTAAAATAATGGTGCTCAAAAACTAGCACCAACTATTTTTTTCGAAAATCTTTTTATTATTCTCCAAATTTATTTCCTTATCTGCTTTCAAAGTAATTCCCTCCGACACAATGCATTGGTGCCAATGACTTTACGTCAATCCTCACGAAAGCAAAAGTCATATTCATGGTAGAAATGCCTCGTCAAAGAGCACGGTGATTCATGTTAAATTCACAAAACGGTGTCCCAAGAGTGGTCTTTTACATTTAGGGAATAGCCAGAAGTTCTTCACGATGAACATGGTGGTTGTGGAACGATATGGTTTTAATTTCTATGAAAAAAGTCATGAATAATCAATGTAGAGTGAGCTGGTGCATTCAGTTGCTTTCTTACCAATCGAGGATTTGACGTGTTTGAAAACCCAAAAAATGGGAATTGGACTTCCAATCCCCTTCATAAATTCCAACATCATCAGCAAGGTCTCTAATTAAAAATCGGCGGTTTGTGCAAGCACCAAATCTGATGCACCAAGATTGATGGTCGTCCAGAGGGTTCTTCGTCTTCAACGCGTTCTCTGCCTCCTTTTGAAAATACTAAAATAGGACCAATCCTTTCGGAAATTCTAACATCATCAGCAAGGCTCTAATTGTAAATTGTATCCGACAGTTTACATAATCAATGTCAATGCTATTAGCATGTAAATAAAATATATCCATATTTAATACTTTGATTTACACACATAAAACAAAAGGAAAGGTTACAAAGCATTAAAAAACATATTGAAAAAATACAAAGTATTAAAAATAACACAGAAATTCAATTTAAATAAAAATTAAATAGAATGAAAAATCCTAAAAATTAAACTGCAAAAGTATTTGTATCAAGAAAAATAACTCTTGAACTTATATAAATTTATTAAATTTTTGAAAGACAATAACAGCAAAAATAGGATAAAAAATTCTTTTGTAAGGATTAACAAATTCTTAATAATTATTTTGACATACATTAATAAGAACATACAAGGTTTCACATAAGGAAGTGAAGATCTGTGAAGAATATATCAACAGTAAAAAAAAAAAAAAAAAAAAAAAAAAAAACTGTTTTCATATGCCAGATATTTTTATCTCAGGTCATTCGCCACTCTCGCATTGCACATGCGTAACCAATTCAGCACTACACAGTCAAAAATACACAGATCTTATAATTGCTCATTATGCAAGGACAACAAAGTGTTCAAACTTACCCTGGGATACCACAGAACCTTCACAAGTGTTCTACAGAGTGATGAATTTGAAGTACAGAATTTTTATTTTACATTACTTTATTATATATTTATTTCACAAATCAAATAAAATCAAAAGCATAAAACATGAATAATTTGCTTTATGAGTCTCAATAAATTAGTCTGATTCATGAAATCTGTAGCTATAATAGCCTGTATGAGCAGGCACCAATGTTCCCCAACAATCTTTTTCTGTGTGAAAGTATATATTATAAGTAGTATGTATATGTATTTAATTGTAATTGCTTAATAAAATATTAAAAAAGAAACTTTTCATATAAACTCTAGATTTTTATGAATATTTTTTCATAAAAATCTAGAGTTTATATGAAAACCCATGACAATAGGTTCCATTAAATGGGCAAGTTTGGAGATTGCTACTCTAACTTAACAATTTTATTTTCAAAAATGCTGCAATTTTTTTTTTTTTTTTACTTGCCTAAGATAGCTTTGTAACAACTGAAAAATTTTCAATTGTAGCATTAAATAAGGAAATTCTACTTAATGACCAAAAAACAAAACTTTCGCAGTCTTTTTTATTTATATGATCATACCATAATATAAAAGGTCACATACTGAACAGGTTACTTTACTAAGGTTTCACATTTACTTTTTAATTTTAAATTTTTTGTTTTTGAAAGTTATAGCTGCATTAAAAAAATATTGTCCATGAAAAAGCTAAATCTAAAAATATTAACTCAGTACATTTGGCATTCTGCAGAGAGAAGCAGTTGTATTATTTGTACAAAATTAAAAAATGATTCTATTTATTTAACAATAAAGGTCACCTTAAAAAAGAATTATGATAGAATAGTTATTAAAGATAAGAGCATTAAACAAATAACTTACGTTTCTATGTGATGAGCTTTAGCAACTCTTCCAAAGGAACCTTTTCCAAGAAAACCTAACAAAGTATCTAAAATAAAAGAAATGAAATACGATTTTTTTAATCAATAAAATCTTTAAAGGTTACAATTTAATCTGTTTTTCATTGTGAAAAATATATTTAAAAAAAAAAAAAAAAAAAGACTGAACAAATTAAATAAACATGAATAATTTTTTCATTGATATACAAATAAATAGTAAATAGCTTCTTATACTTACATCCTTCCAAAATATCACCAACATCAAAATTTAAATGACCATCATCATCATCAACAAAAAATTTAACCTGATCTTTTGTTCTTAATCCTTTGATCGATTCTAAATTATATAATAAAAAAATATTTTAATTATATCCAGAAAAGTTAATAATACTTCATTTAGTCAACATGTCCTTCACTAATGCATATTCATAAAAATCACGACTTAAATCAAATGGGGGAAGAAAAAACACGAATTATTTTTCTGGTATACATATCAGCTTTTAATACTTTCAGATAAATATTTTTTGCAATTCAATTGTATATGAGAAAACAAAAAACTGATTTTCACTATGTACTTATATTACAATCCAATATTATTTAACTTTATGTAGCTAATGTTTTCAGATGCCTTTTCCAATCAATTATTCTTAATGTAGTTGGCATTAAATCTGCAGCGACGTTCATGCATACTCTACTTATAATGCTCTCTGATGATTTAACATTTGGCAGGTTTTTTGAGTTTTGGAAGGTGCTGGTGGCAAGTCATGTGTAAATAACAATTAAATAATATAATCCTATTTTTTAATGGAAACTAGACACAATGGTGTGGTGGTGTAGTAGTATTTCAATGGAATGATTACTTTATTGGTGATGTGTCTCAATCATCACACACTAGAAAAAAAAACCCATTCAATTTCTATTGATGAACTCTTCACAAATCTAATCTCTAGCTGTACCTGAGTATCATTATTAATGTGAATTGAGAGAACCATGGGATGCTATCTGTTGAAGGAATATCATAAAGGCATCTTTCTACAAATATATATAAATTAAAGGTACTTACGTAATCCATACTTAAAAACAATCAAAACGCTTTCAAAAATATTTTTTATTCAAAACAATAAACTACATAAAAACACTTAATTTAAAATCAAAAACGATTTAAAAATGCCGACTACAACGACTTTTACGTTTAGTAAACAAACTTCATCAATTTCCCCAATGCAATCTGAATAACGGTACCTTGGCGACAGACTTGGCGTTTTTAAGTGTCGCCACGAAACCCCTGCAGATTTGGCGGTGCCCAGTGGCGCCAATACAGTAACCCCTGCAGATTTGGCGCTTTCAAAAACAATAAAATATATATAAATATATTCAAAACAATAAAATATATAAAAACAATTTCATTTAAAATCAAAATGATTTAAAAAATGCCGACCACAACGACTTTTACGTTTAGTAAACAAACTTTTCATCAATTTCCGCCAATGCAATCTGACTAACGGTACCTTGGCGACAGACTTGGCGTTTTTAAGTGTCGCCAATGGAACCCCTGCAGATTTGGCGGTTTTCCAGTAGCGCCAATACAGTAACCCCCGCAGATTTGGCGCGCTTTAAATGGCGGCAATCTTAACGGCTGTAGATTTGCTGGAGTTTCGACGCCATATTGTTGCGATACAAAAATGCGTATTTGGGATTTGCCAGAAACGGAGCACAATGCAATTTTTATTTTTCCAGAGCGAAATATTTTTACCAAAAACAACGAAAAATGTCCTTACCCCATGACATGAAACTTTATTTTGGTGAACGTAAGTTTTGGAAATGCAATTTCAGTCAGTGTGCTCATCGTGTGGGATTCCGAAAAGACAACTGGCTTGAAGGAAGCAGAATTCCATTTCGTATAACTTTGAGATTCATATACTGCTGGTGCGAGGAGTTGACGTCGATTAAATTTTGTGAAAAGCAACTTGATATATCGGATAAAACTGTTATAGATTGGAACAGAATTATGTGTCTTGGATATGGTGTATAAAAACCAAAAAAATGTAGGTGGACCAGATTGCATTGTGGAAATTGATGAAAAAGTTTGTTTACTAACCGTAAAAGTCGTTGTGGTCGGCATTTAAATCGTTTTGATTTTAAATGAAGTGTTTTATATATTTTATTGTTTTGATTTTAAATGAAGTGTTTTATATATTTTATTGTTTTGAATAAAAATATTTTGAAAGCGTTTTGATTGTTTTTTAGCGTGGATTGGCGCCACTTAAAACCGCCAAATCTGTAGCGGTTGGTGCGTTTTCACTAATTGTCGCAAGGTACCGCTTAGCACGCAAGTACCCTTTTTTAAACTGTGTAGTAAATATTTAATTGAATACAATATTTAATCAAAATTCACAAATGTGATATTCATTTATTGGATATTCTCTTATTTAATGTGGTGGCGACCCCATTCTTGTGACCTGCCTAGAATTGTAAATATCATTTGCTTCCTTATCAAGACTATCATATATCATTATATTTCCTTGCCCCCACAGAATTGGAAGCCAAAATCTCTAACATGCCAATTCACTAATTTGACTGAAGTCTAGTGATGGGTCGAATCTGTATGACCCACATAAAAAGAATAAATTATTACATTAGTATGTATGACACAAATCATTTTAAAATTATTCCATCCACAGTAACTTGAGTAAAATCAGCCATATAAATCATACAGAACTCAAACTACATCACTTCATATGGTACCAGAAGTACAGATTTAAGTCAACTATATGTTCCTTATTGTATGATTCTCATCATGAGATCTGCATTAGTTTGCAAGGTATTGGAAATACAGTTGTATGATTTAGATCAAATTCAAACTGTGCCAGTTTATGTGGTAACAAAAATTTGGATTTGATACAAAAATTAGTTTATTAATATTTGGATATACATTAAATTTAAAAAGGAATAGAATTCTAAAAATTTATTTAATGTATGGATAAAAATAACTATTTCAGTTAATGGATATATTTATTAATACAACTAATTTGTAAATTTTATTAAAAATATAATTATAAAATTTAATAAGATAATAAAGAAAAGAAAACAAATAAAACATATATTAATTGTGGAGAAAATTCAGGAATTTTAGAAATTAGAAACATTTAGCAAAGAATGGAAAAATTTATGTATGTTAGTGAATAGTTTGTGTCGAAGATATGATTCAAAGGCTATTTCTTCTTTCAGTCCTTTTCTCGCCTTGTTTTTCCCTCACATTTTTACTTGATCAGCTAGTTTTGTAATTTTTTTAGTAGGTATGTGCATGTGAATTATTCTTTTGTTAAACCTGCTAACAGGCACGTGATAATGCACACAAGGTATCTCCTTGTCTACATTTAATAAAAGTGTGAAAAAATATGAAAAACAAAAATAAAAGAATGAGAAATACAATTTTATATGTATATATATATATATATGCATGCATACATTTTGCATTGCATGCATTTTTCATTATAATATCTAGATTTTTTTGCCCTTTTCATTAGATCATTCAGCATGCCTTTGCTTTTGGGATTTTTTTTTTTTTTTTTTTATTGGTCATGAGCATGCTTCCCATTGATACCAGTTTTATTATTTTTTTTTTTTTTTTTTTTTTAAGGAAGCAATGCTTGTTGGTTTAATATTCTTCAGAAAGTTGAAATAGCAAAAATGTCAAGAAAGATTACATACTTCATCGAAGCTCAGCACTCAAAAATATAACTGGGGGCAGTTACATTTTATAGCAATAATAATAATAATACCACAGGCCAACACAGCTAGATGTTCTGGCTGTTGATTATCCTCTTGCTATTTCATCAACAACATTGATTATCCCTTTTGTCCAATTATAAAAAGTTAATACGTAAGTTTTTTTTACTCTTTTAGTTTTATCTACAGCATTATCATTATGTGCTATTGTATGCAGTACAACACTTTTATTTTTGGTACATGCTTCTTTTAGAATTCCAAAAGTAGAAAGACGAGAACTAAAAATCATGCAGAGTATGACATGTCATTGGGTGCAATTCCACAAATTCTACCTCAGAAGGTTCCTTTTCATTCGGCTACTTGAAGACTCGTCTACAGAAGAAATATTAAAGAAAAGCAATATGGCGGGTATGTCCTACCCTGTATGACTCTTCTTGGGTTAAACAAAGTTTTCAACAAATCAATTCTTCTTAGCATAAACATTTATATATAAGATGTTTATATATTTTAAAATTACTTATATTAAATATTGATTTTGCACAACCTTTTCACAAATAATACATAAGTAACAATTTCATTCATTCTTAATATTAACAATGTAAATAATTCTGCACAAATAGTAAATAAATAATACTTACACTACTAGATAAAGCCAAAGGCAGTCCAACATGCCTAGTTCCTTTACGAGCTGTTCTGTTTGGTAACAGTAAACGATTTTCATTTACAGAATTTCCATGAAGCACAGGCAAGGCAGGAGTAGGCTTTTTTGCCAAGCGACGCCTATAATATTAAAAAGCATTCCAAATTAGTTAGAGTGAGCAAAAGTAATTACACTCCACCTTATGTGATGATGAAAAATAATTAATGAACACTTATTAATTATTTAAACACACTTAGAAATATTTTGTACCCCATAAAATATTATAAAAAAGAACATTGTAAAAATGAAGTTACTATAATGGACATAAAAATACGAAAAAGTAATTAAATAGAAATTCTGCTTAAATAAAGGATGAAGTAAGTTATGACTTCAGTTTATATTTATAAATAAGACTAAATTTCTAATATCTGTGGCAAAAACAGATCAACTTGTCAATTCTAAAAATCATATTTTTTGCGAATTCTTAATTTACTACAAAAATTTAAATTTATATCTGACCATTCCATAGAACTGCTTATTAATCTTTTTATTGAGTGGTTGATTTAGCATCTATCAAATTTTACACAAAGCAATGCTTCTTTTGCATGCTTTTAGTAATAAAAGTTTAATTTTTATCTGACAAGGAACTTCTTTGTTTTTTAACATTCTTTCACATTCAGCATTTCTGTGAGGAACAGTCAAAATATACACAGACACACAGTCTATTGTTAGCCTCAGGATACTGTCATTTTTTCCAACAATTGACTATTTTCTATTCATTACCTCTTCAACTACATCACGTAGCAGTTTAGCAAAACCTTATCTTCGCCTTGTAGTATTTTATGATTAAATTGATAATTTTGCAGAAAATTGTAAAACTTTATCCATTAACTGAATCTTACAATCTGCTTTTAAATTTGTATGGTCAAACCATACAAGTTGGCAAATATAAAAACATTAACTTAAAGGTGATATTAAAATAATTCAAATGTTAGAGGACTTTATTTCTATATGTCTAAATGCCAGGAAGAAAGTAAATAAAAAATACAGAAGAATGTCTTTTTCACTAGAGCACTATTATAATACATTCTTTAAACACGACTTATGCTTAATATTAATTATCTAATAGATTGTTTTATATTTATAACCATAGGGTTTTTATTTTCAGTTCTATGCTGTAATAAAATAAATCTGCATTAGAATAGGGCTAAGTCATAGACGATGGTTGATGGACATAAAAGATAAGAAAACACACTCTCATTAATAAAACTTTTTTTCTTAAAATGTGTTTATAAATTTCTTATTTGAAAATTCTCCTTTTTATTCTAAAATATCTAATGGGAACAATAAAAATCACAAAGTGGGAAAGAATGCCCCTCCCTCTGAAAAAAAAAGAGAGCTCCTAGCACTGTAAATCCAAAACTCCATGAAAATTTAAAAACAAAATGCTTATACATACATATTAATACTAATATATATATCCAATAAAGTATCCATTAATATATTCACTAATGTATGTATTTATTAATACTAATATATATATCCAATAAAAGTATCCATTAATATATCCACTAATGTATGTATTTATTAATACTAATAAATATATCTAAAGAAGATAGTTTATTGGATATATATATCAATAAACTATCTTCTTTTCAGTCAAGACATAACAGACTTAACAATTCTTTTTGATAATAAAAATGTAATAACATTATATTATTATGTAATAAAATATAAATGTAATATAAATAAACATAATGTACACATTATTGAATAAGACTGATTGGTACTCTAGTTCTTAAAAAAAAAAAAAATTGCATAATATTTTCTACTTTTTGCAAATGTTGGTGCTATTTTGCTAGAAATTGAAAGAACACCATTAAATTTAATTAAGTTGGAAAGTAATATACAAAGTGGCTTTCTTTTAAATTTCCACACAAGTATTTTTTTTCTGTTTCTTTTAGTCTGAAGTTAATTAAAAAATTCTATTATTCTTCAGAAGGTGCCATTTCTGCATTTATTACTTGCATAATAATATAATAACAGGAAATCTTTCTTTTCCACACATTCTCTAAAGCCAAGTTTATTCCTTATTTATTCATATTTTTAGGATAACATTGCTATAACGGATAAGTTTCGATTTCAATACTATAGGAGCAATAATGGATAAGTTTCAATTTCAATACTATAGAAGCAATAATGTAAAAATTTCAATAGGAATCAACGAGAAATAAGATTTCAAGCATATTTTGAGAAAAATATTATTTCAAACGAAAATTAATTTCACAATTCAAAGTATACAATTTAGAAGTGAAGCAAATATATGAAAGTATAAATATACTATATAAAAAAATAATGCATGACAGCTAAGAGTATTCACCTAAATTCATTAAAAGCCCCTGGTTCAGATGGCTGCTTTCTCTTCAACTCTTTTTTAGAAATCATCTGAAAGTAAAGAATTTTTTAGAGAATCATAAAATTTTAATAACATACATAATATTACTTGAGCTCAATTTTAATTTTTGAACATGTTCCTGCTACTCCAACAAACAGCAAAAAAGGAATTCTACATCTGACATAAAACTTGAGGGCTATTTCATTCTTGCTTTTTTTATCTCTTTTTAGTCATTACTTGTTAATACAGTAATATGATTCAGAATTATAAAATTATATTAGTTGCCGGTTTGTTTGACATCTTTCATTATCACAACATTCTTACTATACAATATGTTGATAATAAAACTAACAGATTTAATAATCTTTGCTTCTGAGAATAAGATTACACCTCTAAATAAATGCAATTTGTGAAAACAAACTTTCAAAAAAAAAAATATATAGTTAATTATGGAAATTAAGAATCTTAAAATAATATATGTTTTCTTAAAGTGGCTATAAACAAAATAAGACATTTTGTATATGAAAATTTAATACTTACGATTCAATTATGTTGATTAATTCCCAACCGATGATATATAAGTAGTAAATATCAATAAAATAATAGTTAAAAATTGAAAAATAAACACACGTGTTCTCACAAAACTTTAAGCATCCTAACACAAGATCTACAAACTAACAACTGACAGAATGGAAGTTTGGCAACACAAGACTAGACGTTAGTGACGAGTCGCATTCGGTACAAATCATTCATTTTAAAATGATTCGTATCGAGTAACTTCCTGAACTTACCTGTTCCAGAGTACCTATGGAGTAAATATATCCTGAAAACCTTCACTTATTTATTAATATTAATATTACATTTGTGCAATTACTTCATTTAAAAGTTAAAATTAAGAAATTTACAATAGTTAAAATTAAGAAAACATACAGGAAAAAACTAAATAAATAAAAATCAAATTAAAATTAAATTTTATCAAATACAATTAGGAATCTGAATCACTTTGGGGCTTGGCTGGGAAGTTCTGAAGAGTTTTACTAAAAGGGTAAAAAGTCGATTTGTGGTGGTGCGAAGCACCTAGGGGGCAAAAATGGTCGAATGGTTTAATACTAACTTTCTACTTTAGGACCTGTAGTACGCCCGAATTCTAATTTGGTTTATCCTCAAAATTACCGGCCTATCTCACAACTTAGTAGTTTGAGCAAAATATTCGAATGTCCGATACTTAAACACCTGAATCAGCATTGTGACTTTAAAAATGTAATTATTTCTGAACAATTTGGTTTCAGGGCAACTTAGCACCTGTTATCAGTTACTTAGATTGACAGAGCTGATTCATAACGGCTTTAACGATCACAACTCTACGGAAATATTATTTTTGGACGTAGTCAAAGACTTTCATAAAATTTGGCATAATGGTTTATCATTTAAGTGCATACTACTTAACTCAACTGTTAAAAATTCTACACTCCTATGATTTGTGTTGGTGCAAAGCAGAAGTTATGAAGTAATGCTTGAAAGAAAAGTAAAGTAATGCTTGAAAGAAAGTGCTTTGAAGTTATGAAGTAATGCATTGAAAGAAAAAGTAGATAAAGACTGATAAGAAACTTGCCCACTTACAAAAAAGAGAAATAAAAGAAAGAGACATTTTGAGATAATTTTTGAGTAATTTAAGTACATTTTGAGGTAATCTATAAAATGAGAATGATTTTTATTTTAAAACTTTTTTTCCAGTTGAAACAATTAAAAAGAAAATTTAAAAATGAATTTATAAAGAATCAAAAGTAAAAAAAAAAAATAATAATTAAGAAACAGGGTTTAAGGTTTAAGTCAGAGTATAAATACAAGTTGAGACTAAGAAACAATTTGAAAATAAGTCTACAAACAAATTAGGGAAGTAAAACGTAAGGATAAATGATTGCGAAAACGTATTGGTCAAAAATAAGGCGGGTTGCTGATGGTCAAGGTCAGCAACGATGGAAGAAAAGCTGTGAGACGGGGAGGGGGGAGGAGCAAAAAAAATAAGTCAGGGTCGGGAGGTGAAATCAATTATGAAAGAGGTTCGAAGGCGTTTAGCATTTTGGGGGTTATGGATGTTATAATTTGGGAGCCTTGTAATTAAATCATTATGAATATAAGGAAGATTTGAGTAGAAGTTATGGGCAAGTTGTTGAATAAATTGAGGAGTTGTTTGCAATTTGAAGGAATGGTGGATATCACTATTACAGAAAAACCAAGGGGCATTAATGATCATTCGAAGAATTTTATTTTGGAGGCGGCAGATTATATTAATATTGGTCTTAGCAGCGATCTCCAAACCGGAGTAGCATATGCTATTGTAGGCCTCGTAAGTTTTGTAAAGAAAATGTCCAAGGTGGTTGGAGAATTACCCAAAATTATTTTTCAACTCCCACATTAAAAATACCGTTGCTAAGTCATCCGGCGCAAGTATTAAACTCAACAGCCTAATTTCTCGAAAGAGCAGGCTAACGATCAAACACAAGCTTCTGCTCTATAAATCCATCATTAGACAAATTCTTGTATATGAAAGCCCAATATGGGCCTCAACTTCCCTCACCTATATTAAGAGACTGCAGGTATTTCAAAACAAACACCTGACTATAATTACTTATTCTCCCTGATTCATTCGACGTAAATTCATTCAGAGACCTCGACGTCGAACCGATTCCAAATTATTTAATCAAAATTTCAAAAAAATTTCCTCAGATTAGCAATGAGTTAATCCGTCGCCTCCCGACTTATCACCTTGGGGGGAAAGGTTTGTAAAAAAGACCCAGAGTCATCTATGACGATGGTGCCGGAGTAGTACCCAGAGCCATCTAGAGCCAATGGTTTCTGTTTACCTTTGAGAAACACTCATAAAAGTGTTTCTCAAAAGTAAAGAGACACCATGGCTGGTATTCTGAGCCAGTGCAGGCGAACAGAGTGGATTTAAACATTCACTGAGAACCCATTTGGCTGAAATTTTGCGGTCTTTCAGTAAACAAGTTGAATTGGCGCAAGTGTAAGGAACGGATCTCTGACCACAAAGTTGAAGATTCTACACTTGTTAAGCAAATTACTTTGATTCTCCAAGAAACTTTGCTTAAACCTTCTCAAAATATTTTCATTCCAAATCTTAACTCTTAACTTCTATAGAGACAATGGTGGCAACACTGCTATCCTCATCAAAAACCATGTTCCCCACGACGAAATTCCTACCCCTAATATAAATAACATCAAAGCAACAACCCTCATCATATTCGTTGGGGTTGTCGTAAAAATAAAAACGCCGGCATCAGTCACTCTTCAAAATTACTCTGTCAATATAGGTTTTGAAATTCTTACTCCTCCAACCCCGACTAGATTTGGCTTTAACTCTTCCTCTACTATTGATCTCACCATCATGAATAACTTTCACTATACTTACAAAATTTCCTCTGGTTACAATCCTATTCTACTCACTTTCGACATCACATATGCTCATTTGAAAATTCTCCATAAAGTGTCTACCAATTGGAAATTGTTCAAATTTGAACTTTCTGAAAACACTTCGATTCTTCCCTCTAATATTGAAAACGGCATTACATCGAAAACGAAATAGACAACCTCTCTAACCATATTCTCTCTGCTTATAACTCTGCTTCCAAACCTATTAATAACAGTAACTCCTACTTCTTACCCCCTTATATTAAAAGCTCATCACTTAGCGCAATCACACGAAGATAAGGTGACAAATCTACCGCGATTCCTATTCTAAATATTTCTTTAACAAAGCTCAATCTATCCTTTGTAAGGAAATTAAAAATTTTAACCGAAATACCTCGGCTTCTGAACTTTCTGCTGTTAACACTAAAGACTCCTCGCTTTGGAACACTGCCAAACGATTGAAAAATAAAAGAATTAATATTGCTGCTCTAACTTCTAACGACACTTCTGCCACTATCACCTATTATAATTGTCAAAAAGCGGAACTTCTTGCTGAATAGTTACCAAAATCAATTTACCAAAAATATTATCTCTGATCCAAATACTGAAAATACTGTCTTCAATACTCTAACTTTTTTTAACACCCGCATCCCTCTATTTATTATTCTACCAAACGCTCTGATATTATTAACTACATCAAACATACTACCATTTAAAAAAGCCCCAGGTATTGATAATATCACTAACAAAATGCTAAAGAATCTTCCTACCTCTGCTATACTCCTATTATCAATAAAATCTTTCGCTTTGCTTATTTCCCTTGTCAATATAAAACCGCAAGAATCCTTCCTATCCTGAAACCAGGCAGGACCTTCCAATTCTACTAAGAATCGTTCAATTTCCATTTCTCCCATGCTTAGCAAACTAACTGAAAAGACCATCCTTCATAAATATCATGAATTCGTCACCTCCCACAACATCATGTCTCCTCATCAATTCGGCTTTCAAAAGAATCTTTCAACTACCCATCAACTGCTTCGAGTCACTGAAATCATCTCCTAGTCTTCTTACTATAAAATCTACTGAATACTTTTTTAGATATAGCCAAAAGCTTTTGGCAGTTTGGATAAATAGACTTATCTACAAACTCATCTATTATAACTTTTCTCCTCATTTATTTAATCTTTTTAGCTCTTTCCTTATAAATCGTAAATTCGTGGTCTGTGTCAAAAACTCGGATTCCTCATTAAGACCTATGTATGCTGGAATCCCTCAAGGCTTTGTTCTTGTTCCTCACCTCTTTACTTCCTTCATGAATGATATTCCAAGCTCTTATAAAGTTACTTTCAGCCATTATCTCTCAAAATCACAGCACTGTTTTTCTAATCACACAACTCCAAAATTACAATTCATCTTGAAAACTGGCTTATAAAATGGAAAATTAAACTCAGCTTTAACAAAACTGAAGCTGTATTTTTTTTTTTTCGCAAACTGTCTCAATCTACGGAGAGAATAACATTTAGACAAATCAAGCAAAATATTTAGGAGTCATTCTTGACAAAACTCTCACTTAAACTCTACATTCGTGACAAATTCTACAAAGTAACTACCCTTTAATCTGTTGAAACTTTCCTACCTTTATTGAAATTAAATTTCTTCTTTACAAAATTTATATGAGACCTCTTATAACATATGCGAGTTCGGTCTGGGGATCAGCTTCTAAGTCTAAAATTCTAATTATTAGTCGCCTTCAAAATAAAATTCTACGCATAATAATTAATGCCCCTTGGTTTTTTCAAAACAACGATATTAATTTTTCTTTAAATATTCCGACGATCCCGCAATTCATTTTTAAACTGGCTCAAAATTTCTATCCCAATATTGCTAACATCCAAAATGTACTTATCAAAAGATTGCTTGACTGACATTAATAATCCTAAAAACAAATCGCCCACGCACTGCACTTTTAACAGGTTCTTGAGTACTTACTTGAGTTGTGTATTGCTGAGCGTAGGCATTTTCTCTCTCGTCTTCAGTATATCCCTATTGATCAGCGCTGACCTAGACTTCAACCAATGCTTTTTCCCCCCAACTCGTTTTCGCAATTATTCATCCTCTCTTTAAGTTGTTCTCCATTAGAGATGCTTTTTGTATTTGTTTATTTTCTTAACAGATTTATCATTTTTCTATAGTTTTAGTATTACTCTTTAATTTAACCTGTAATAGGGAAGGTGAAAAAGTAGGACACTGAGAATGAGAATTTTTGAATGGTGCATCGAAATTTAAATTAGCAGAAACCTGTTTGGTAGAATTAAATTTTGGAACATTGGAATTAGAATTTACATTTATTTATGGGAATTTTTTACACCCTTCCCCCAAGATGCCCTTTTTTTTGCCACAGTTAATATAAGTAGGTACTTCAAGCTTTTCATTGATGTTACATTCTTTATGCGAACGTTCGAGACCACATCTTAACAGAGTGCTTTCAAACCACAATTAATTAAGTTACGAGGGAAAAAGTTGCATTTAAAGCCCTGTAGTGCTATAGGTCGGTTATTGAACCTTTTCAATAACAATAGTTAGGTAAAAAGTCTATTGAGTTTAAATATTTCATTATTTTTCTCATTTCTAGTGAGAGTTATTTGCCATATTGGCATACATTGCGTAGTTTTGGTTTTAATTAGTTGCACAACTTTTTCCATCACAAATCCTTTTTCCCTTTGATTTCCATCTCAGGAGTATTTTTGGGTAACCCCTTGATTACTACTTTCAGAGGTCTTTGATGTTACGGGGTTATTATAAAATATTCAATATTGTTCCTTAAATAACGAGCTATTTCTCGATGCTGTTCTTCGTCTGAGGGAATACATTTCACTCGCTAGTATATTAGAGACTTCGCCCCTCAAAAGCTTCATAAAGTGTATTTAAAGTTAAAGTTTTCATAGACTTCACCATAATAGGAGGTATTTTAACAGTAGTAACATTAGTATCCAACATTTTCATCAACATCATATACACTACTCAATTTTTAAAGTTTATTTTCAAATTTCAATTATTATCATTACTATTAACATTAGCATTATAAGAAGTTTGAGCTGTAAATTTTTTTGTTAGGTATTGAAATCCATCATTACTAAGATTATTAGCATCATTACTAAGATTATTAGCATCATTACTAGATTATTAGCATCATTACTAATATTATTAGAAGTTAAGTGAATAGTATTAAGTTTTGGTTTGACACTATTATTTTTTAGTATGTGTAAGGCATTTAGTCAAAGAGTATAAGTCAGGGCTACTTAACTATTTTCTTTCTTGAATCAGGATGTCCATCAGGTACTGCCTCATCTGATGATATTCTTGGGCAACATCATGAGCTATTCCGTTCAGTCGTGGACAATGGCCAGTTGCTTTTCCGGCATTTTTTCATCCGAGAAAGTCATAGTTGTGAGGTGTCCACTGAGCAAACGGGTAATTGCAGTTTGTCCCTGCCTGTCCATCACAATTAAGTGGCAAACTACCGCCAGGTCGATGGCCCCGATACCACTGGTGCACTGGGGGAGTAGACCAAATAGTTTTTCCATTTAACATAGCTGGCAATATATCTCTGTGTAACCAAAGTATAGTTCATTCATACGTTCACTGATTGCTGTGGCAAATATCGGCGTGCCTTATGCTACTAAACTCTGGTTTGTTCTTGCATAAATAAAGTGTATGTAAATGTTGTGTGTTATACTTGATTTGTTTTTTTACAAGTACTGTATATGGTGCTGAGAATAAATGTCCAAATAAGTGTTCTCAACTTTTTTTATTTATTATTGCCACATTTTATTTATAAAGATTAGTACCCATCACAACATGTTTCATTTAACACAGTGATATATATCACAGTAATGATGTATTTCATTATCTCTCATGTAATTTACAAACTTAAAAATGGGAGGGGAAAGGGAAAGTGGAATAGCCTAGGGCCTCCTTTCATCTAAATCCGGCCCTGGTCACACCGCCATCAGGCTCCCATTAATATGCTCTAAATTCTCTTTTCTGAGATTAAAACTTTTACCTACTTAACGATTGCATTATTACGCAATAAAATTTATTAGTGGTTTTTTTTTTTTTTTTTTTTTTTTTTTTTTTTTTTTTTTTGTCGGACTTATTCATAGTCATTCTGAAAGTTATTCATAGTCATCCTGAAAGTTATTCATAGTCATATTTGAACTTCTTCGATTAGTCCGCACATAGTCTGACTTTAAATATAAAACATACTGTTATAATCCCTATTCAGTCACAAATTATAGTACTTATACATAGAGAAGAATGTAATTTACAAAAAAAAAGTTTCAGAAAATATGTCTTATTCGTCGCAGTAAATGTTGAAATTAATGAGCAACAAATGGTGAAAATGTTTACACTAAAACCGAAAAAATGATCAATCTGCACTAAATTAACTAAAAATTGTAATTTAACTCAAAACTAAAATAATTAAATGATATAATAATAACTTTTAACATGAAGTAATCAAATAATAATCAATCATATAGAAAGATATATGATATAATAATCATATAGAATTTTTTTTCATTAAATTACATATTTATTCTTAAAATCTGCCAAAATTCAAATAATATTCAGACTTTTGCCATATTGCACATAGTGAGATCATTTAATATTTAGAACTCAAACTAATTTATGCAGGTACTTAAGTGCTTAATATAACAACCTTCACATTATAAGACAATAATGTTGAAATAAGTGAAATCTTATAATATATTGAATTTAAAAAAAAAAAAATGCTACATATTTAATGAATTTAAATTTTAAATCATTTTTTCCCTTAATAAGCAAACAATTTCAAAAAAAAAAAAAAAAAAAAAACTTAAAAAAAAAAAAAAAAAAACTATATAACACTAAAGATATATTTATTCCTTTTTTTTTTATTTATTCATTCATTTGTTTTTATTTTATTTTCCTCCTACTAAAAGTGTTTTGAAAGCATTCTATTGCAAGCCTTTCAAATTTTTGCTCTTCTACTATAACTCATTTTTATTACTCTCATTATTCAAGCTATATAATTATTTTAAATGCAAATTAAACTATATTTATTCATTTATTATTATTTATTTCCCAATTAGAAGTATTTTGTAAGCATTCAATTGCAAGGCTTTCGAATTTTTCTCTTCTACTATAACTCATCTTTATTGCCCTGATTATCTGAGCCATATAATTATTTTAAACGCAAATTAAACGTCTATGAAGAAAAAAAAAAAAAAAAAGTATCGAATAATGTATTCGTGCTGCCATCTATTGGACGTAGAAGCAATTATATGCTATTTCCAAAAAAACTTGTCATTTTATGCTTCTATATATGAAAATGGAAATGCATACTAGATCCATACTTCCTGCTTTTTCATTTTATATTTATAAAAATTCAAGATTGTATTAAAATTAAGTAAATGTTATTTTTTAATGAACAACCAAAAATAATTCAATAATCTTTTTTATTTATCTCATTTGAATTTTTTGATTTATTAATTAAGGGTAAGTGAAATAATAATTTTTGTGTTCAGAGATACTTATTATAATAATAAATTTTTATATTTTTTGCTTTTTAAAGATCTTTTATCTTTTAACAAATATGAAAATAAGTTTAAGCTACATTTACCATGCAATAATTGACAAATTTTCAATCATGAATAATTAAAATAAAATACAATAGAAATCTTTAAAATGATTTTTATTCCTAGCATTATCATTTTTTACGTAAAACTATAACAATAAAATTGTTACTTAGCATTGAATTAATTTAATCTAACGTTAATTTTTACATTTACTAAGTTAATAAAAACTGCAATATTCAAAATTTACTTTATAAACGCCATTTTTTTTTCCTTTTTAATAATTAAATAAAGTTCAAGTTTATTTCTATAAATTCAGCATCTGATATTTCCCATTTTTATTCTTATTGTTTTATGTGAAAAAACCGATAATGCTATCGATAAAAATAATTTTAAAATTCAACATTTTTTCAATTTACATATCCAACCGACTAAAAGTATTTACAAAATGCGTTTTATGAAATTGTTATTTAAGTTCAAGGCTTCAAAGTTTGTCGAGTAATTCTAAGGTAAATATAACTTCAACTTATTTTTATATTTCAGGTTCATGCAATTAATATATCCATTATCCTCATTTGTCACTAATTGTACCTTCTGTTTACAGTTATGTATAAACGTAGTAATTGAGCAAGAAATGTTGGAAAATTGTTCCGAGAACCTATTAAAAAGAGGTATTCTCGCTTTAGTAGGCGTTACTCCACGCCAAAGGAGTAAATGCCATCAATTATGACTAATCATTATGTGATGAGTCATGACAATTGACACATTTCACTGTAAATCCTTGACACACTTGTTTACATTTTGCCTGGTACATCATTAACAGAAAAGTACTGGAACCTTAAATATATTTAGAATGCGAAAATAGTTTGCTAAATATAAGTACTTTATGTAATGTGCCAACATATATAATGTACATATGTGTACTTCTTACAAGACAACAACAAGTTCATTTGGCAGTTGTCGACTGATTTTTCATCATTGTAAATATTTTAAGATATAATGCGCCAAATCTAATACCGGTACTTACGTATTAACGCCACCGTAGCTACAGATTTGGCGGTTTTTGAAGTAGCGCCAATCTACACTTAAAATTTTTGTGACAAATCATAAAATATATAAAACACTTTATTTAAAAATAAAATAGTCAATCGGATTTCGGTGGAAAATGGGCCAATATAGCGTTTAACATAGACACAGTCTCTATTTTGGCGCATTGGCAGCTCTTTATTGGCGCTTTAGCGCAACTTCTGCTGCGGTGGCGTTAATACGTAAGTACTCTAATACCTACAAATTATGCATGCAGTACAACTTAGCTCATAATAAATACGACATGTCTGTAACGTGGATAGAATAAAATGGTTTTTTTTTTTTTTTTGGGGGGAACAAGGAACTATCATCGGATAAATAGAAAAAAATTTAAGCGTACAAAAACGTATTTTATCTTATGTATATTTCTTAATAAATATGCCAATACATTTATAGCTTTATAATGTTGTACTGTATAAGTAAAAAGAAAAATATATAAAAGCCAGATATTAAAAATGTATGTCAATTTAATGTTTTTACCTGTCTACACTTCTTTTTTTAAACAAGCGTTATATTTGCGTTTAATAAAAATAAGCTTTTTATGTTTTACTTGCAGAATATTAAATCATAGATAATTGAAAAAAAATTGATCTCTTAGGGAACAGAAATAATTTACTACATTTTCAAATAATTGTCTTATACGTAAGCGTTACATTATATACATCTGTACATTTAAATGTGATAAATTTTGTAATTAGTAAAATTTTAATAAAGTGGTATTTTTTATTATTTTACGATATCTTGAATTCAAATAAATTTCGATGATACTGTATACTGATAGCTGTTTTTGATGATACTATGTATTTTTCAATTAACTTACAAAGATAACAACTTAAAAGCCTATAAATATAATAACTATAGTAATTTACCTTCCATTTCCCCAGAAAATAAAGTGGAAGTAAAATGTGTTGACAAAAATGCAAGTATAATGCATACACAGTACAGTACATTCTCATTTTTTATTGTAACTTTCAGTAATATTTTAATTAATATACAATATTAACTCTATATGTATTTTTTGCTAATCCCCTTTTATGAAAATAACACGATTAACCTATAAGGTGCATGTAGCACTTCTGTCCATAGGGTCGCATTATAGTGAATAGTATTGTCTCTCGAAATGTGAAGAAACTTGGCTATTGCATTATTATACCAAATTAAGCAAGTTTGGTAATAGCGCCAAGAGCCTATTGCGTAGCCCTCTGATAACGTATGCAGTTAGTATGCAGGAGGACTGAGGTTCGAATCCACTAACAACCTTGTTGTAGTCACTGCTTTCAGAATGAATAGACTTAATGGTGATTGTAACATTATGTGTAAAGCCCCTCACATAGATAGTCGAACTGCCTGGTGAGATTTTTCCCCTTTTTATCCTATGAGACAAGCAAATGCGGGGTAATTATCCCTAAGAATCCTCGCGGAAAATACTGTCTCCCCTCAACACTTGTTGACGAGCTGTTCCTGATCTACATGAGGTCCATCAATGTTCCACTCTTATATATAAAACATATATTAAATTATGCGGTAAAAATGTAGAATCATGTACCCTTTGTGCCAAATGTATAGCCAGGATGCCAAGTAAACAAACAAAATGGCTGCTGAAGTTCGGTGACTTTGTAAACGGCTATTTCCCTAAAATTCATCACCAAATTGCTATTACTCCAACATTTGTAGGCAAACAGCTATTGCGTCAAATTTTATTTCTCAAATTGTTTTAACATCAAATTTTATAGCATAGGTTTAAATTGCTTTTTACGACAAAAAAGCATTGCTTTATAGCCAAATTTTGTCACTAAGAGAAAGTTTATTTCTAAAATGTTTTTTTTCGCCAAATATTATCGCATTAACGCCAAATTTTAGCACTATTATTCCAAAAAATTTATGCTTAAATTATCTTTATGCCAAATTATATCCCTTTATAGCCAAAATTTTACCACTATTATGATAGAATTTTAATGATTTGCTCATACGCCAAATGTTATCTCTTTAACACCAAACTATATCACTATTTTGCCAAAATTTTATTTCTAAATTGCTTTTAAGCGAAATTTTATCGTTTTAAAGCCAAATTTTTAGGTGGAATTTTGTTTTGCTAACTCACAAATATGTATCATTTTAACAATGATAATAATTATTATTACGATAGAAATTAAGCCAAAAGTTATTCGCTAATATGCCAATTTTTTTTTCAACATATATTTCATGTTGTTTACGATGTCAAATTTGAAGGATAAAATAGCATTAATGAAAAAAAAAAAAAAAAAAAAAAAAAAAAAAAAGGAAGAAATCAGAGAATAACTTACATTTTATTCTGATACATCCTTTATTTGAGGCGAAAATTATCTTTTTATTGCTTCACTAAAACCTGACCTTGAATAAGCATATCAACTTAATGAAGAAAACAAGAACAACATCACAAAAACACAGAAAAATTAATACGCTTGAACTACTTTATTCTTCCGTGAAATAACGTTCTAAATTTAAAAGGTTAAATTTTTATGCGCGAATTCAAATAACGGTTGCCACAAAACTGAACTATGTCCACAGCCTTAAAAAGAAACATCGAAAAAATGCAGAATAATGTATGCGCTCGAGAGGTGTTTCTCTGTGAACTAACGTTCTAAAAAAAAAAAAAAAAGTGATATTTTTTTGCTGTCGAATTCAAATAACGGTTGTTATAAAAACCTTAATTACTTCTACAGCATTAAAAAAAAAGAAAATAATTATTTGATAATCAAATATAAGTTATTAATAAATTAAAAAATCGTTTTTCTTGTTTGTTTCGTATTTTCATGAGTGGCAACATCATAAAAATTGTTTATATTCTGTATCATATACTGTAAACATACGTTATAAGAGCAATATCTGAATAATCAATAATTTATCGGAATAAATATTTAAAAGAATATATATGTTCTTTATTTAATATAACGGTGCTTACGTATTAACGCCACCGCAGCTACAGATTTGGCGGTTTTTAAGTGTCGCCAATCTACACTTAAAAATTTTTGTGACAAATCATTAAATAGATAAAACACTTTATTTAAAATCAAAACACTTTCAAAATTCAAAACATTTTATTTAAAAACAAAGTAGTCAATTGATTTCGGTGGAAAATGGGCCAATATAGTGTTTAATATAGATTCAAAACAGTCTCTATTTTGGCGCATTGGCAGCTCTTTATTGGCGCATTAACGCAACTTTGATGCGCTAGCGTTAATACGTAAGTACCAATATAACTAAAAATTCTGCAAATATCTGTTAAAGTAGATATAAATTGCCATTATATTGTTCGGAAAAAGAAGAAGTTAAGAATTCCTCTAGAGTATTGTAACCCTAAACACATTTGAAAAATATTCCGGGTTGCTAGATTGGGACTTTCTCGTACAGTATTCTAGATTTCAACCAATAATTTCTCCATGATATATTAACTGACGTAATTTGAATATGAAACCGAAACAAACATATATTAAATTATGTGGAAAAATCTAGAATCATGTACTCTTTGTGCTAAATGCATCGCCAGAATACCAAGTTTCCAAGTAAACAAACAAAATGGCTGCTAAAGTTCAGTGGCTTTGTAAAACACGCTATTTCATCAAAATTCATCGCCAAATCGCTATTAGGCCAATATTTGTAGCTATACGGCTATGACGTCAAATTTTATTTCTCAAATTGCTTTTACACCAAATTTTATCTCTTTAACTCCAAATATTTTCACTATCATGATAAAATGTTATTCCTGAAATGCTTTTTTATGCCAAAATTTATCGCTTTATCGTCAAATGTTTTCACTAAGCTAAATTTTTATATTTAAATTACTCTTAAGCCAAAAAGTATTGCTTTATTGGCAAATTTTGTCGCTAAGAGAGTTTATTTCTAAAAATGCTTTTCCTCTAAGCATTATCGTTTTAACGCCAAATTTTAGCACTATAAAAAATCCACACCAAAATATTTATGCTTAATTGCTTTTACTCCAAATTATATTCCTTTATAGCCAAAATTATTTGATAATCAAACATAAGTTATTAATAAAGTAAAAACTCTTTTTCGTTGTATGTTTCATATTTTGCATGTGTGGTTTCATAAAAGTTTATATTCTGTATCAGTGGCCAGCATACATTATAAGAACAATCTCATAATAAATAATTTAACGGAATAATTATTTAAAAGAATATATATTTCTGTTCTTATTTACTATAAATAAAAATTCTGCAGATAACTATCACTGTAGCAACAAAATAGTCATTACATTATTAGGAAAAAGAAGTTACGAATTCCTCTAATTACATTATTGTAACCTAAAGAAATTAGCATAACATTGGCGAAATATTCCGGGTTGCAAGATTGGCGACTACCCTCAGAGGTACATTATTCTAGATTTCAATGAATTATGATAATTATTAATAAAGAGAAACGAGATCTTTCTTGAATGTAATATTATCTTTTATAGTTCAACAAATATGAAAGCGCATAAAATAACTATTATCAAAACCACATTTAAAATCACAGCAATAACAATAAATTTCCACATAACGCAACAGCATATTTGTTTCTTCCAAAAAGACAAATCTTCTCTTTCGTCTGTTTTTGAAGCGTTTTCTGACTTAATTCCCTGCATTAAAAGTCCGTGTACTCGATGCAAAATTACCATAGACACAAACCTCTATTTATTTATTCAGACATATTTTATCTGCTTGTGTTAGAGACACATGGTGAGGTATCATAGCATCATCAATTATGATGTGATTCATCCATTTCTAATGTAATGAAGCTTGGAAAATTATGAACATAAATTGCTTTAAAAATAAAAATTTATGTTTTATTGCCACTCATTGAATGTACAAAATATTGCTGATCGAGTTATTTTAATCTAGTTTGCAATCGCAGCATGCATGCTTTTATCAGTAAATTTCATTGTATATCTACCCACGGTTTAAAGAGATGCAGTCTCTCATTTTGAAAACAGATTTAAGAGAAGTCAATTCGCGAATGGTCATCTCTAAATACTTGATCGAATTAACTATATTAATAATAATAATCAGGATATAATCATTTTACACCTATTTAGTACACCTATTTTGAAATGATAGCATGCATACTTTTATCAGTAAATTTAATTGCATGTCTACCATGATTGAAAAAGATGCAGTCTCTCCGTTTAACAACTAATTTAAGAGAGGTCATGTCTAAATACTTGATATAATTAACTTTATTAATAATACTAAGCCGGTATGAATGATACCGGCGTAGTATAATTGAATTCTTATTATTCTAGTATATAGAATTATTCTTGTATAATTCTATTCTTGCATAATTGCAAAAACTAATCTTCCTCTAAAGTCCAATCCTTTAATTTCTAATTACACCTTCCATAGAAATGATAGCTTTCAAACTGCTAAATCTTCAGGTGGAAGAGTTATGTTTATTGAAATAATATATACCATTTGGTATTTGGCCGACAGCAAACATCTAAGCCAAGTCCAAGAATCCGTGTGGTCCCATGGAAGGATGGAATTGGGGAGAGCGGCAGCTTCTGTTGGGATGGAGCACCCGTAGTTAGAAGTCTAACTTCGGCTCCGAACTATGAAGAAGGAGAGCAATGCCCTCGGGCAGGACTTTTAGGGGAAACTATCCCGTACCTCCGTATCGTATGGGAGAAATCCCGGAACACCCTCAGGAGTCCAACTCACGAGGCAAGATTCTGAACATCACAAACTCTATTGAGTCCCCTTGTTTTTTGAAACAATTTCTACAACAAAGGCGTCAGCGGATTGAACGTCGGCCCTAATGCTAGCGGTGCGCGTTGCCACTGAACCACGAGTCGACCACCATCATTAATGACATTCTCGATTTTTTGCTTTTGTTTACATTCCCTACTGCATTAATCCTACTAATGATTTTTAAAAATTCTAAATATTAATCACTCACTTCCCTTCTTTGTGCTGATTTTAACGCTCACCATACTCTGAAGCGAAATGATAATACTGTAACGCTCTACGTTTATTCTTCCACTCAAGATCGAAGATTTTTGTTCTTCTTACTCTTACCAGGATTACAAATACCTCTGTATTCACTATTGATTTAACATTGAATAATTTTCATGCAAAAAAGTCTCGGAACTTCCCTCTGATCATAACCCTCTTATCTTAAACTTCTTTTTCAATTAGCATACACTTGAACTAACCTGTAATGCCTCTACTAATTTATCTAACTTTCATTATATTCTTACTCATAATATTCTATATATATATATAACTCTCCCTGGGGCCTAAATGACCGAGTGGCTAGCGCTTTGGTGCTCGCCACAGGTTTCGGTTCGAGTCCCGGCGGGGCCATGGATGTTTGTAGTGGTTCGAAATCCACTTTAAACCGTAGATCCCGGCCTAATAAGATCGTGGAGCGTTGCGGGGGGCATTGTTTATACGCCCCCCTGGGTAATGCAAAGTGAGTAACGTCTGGTGCAGCGCTTATCCTAAGGCATCCAAGACAGCTGTCTAAGTGTTTGCTAGCTGCATTAGAAAAAAAAAAATCTCCTAATGAAAACTTGATTTGGATTCTGTTCTAGCAATTTATGCTTAAATCAATAGAACTGCAGAGCTAATTCAAAATGCCTTATAGTAACTCCTCTAATCCCACCAAAAATAATAAATACGTTCTAATCTCGTTCGAAAAATATTTACAATTAGGGCACAGGCGTGCAATCGACATGCGTCAATATGCAATCTACATTTTTACTCAGAGCTCGTGTCCTCATAGATTATAGACCCTTGTTATTTCTGATTTCTTTAACTGGAAAGTAATAAATCAATTGAAAAATAAAACGTACAAGGCTACCAATATGATCTATCCTTTTTCTCGTACCTGATCTGCTCTTTGGCTGCCTATAATGAAGCTAAAATTCTTGCTAAGAGCCTTCAAGATTAGTAATCAATGAATCACTCTCTGATGCTATTGTACAACTACATACTAACAAGATTCATTCATAAACTGATCCAAATAAGGCTACCCAAATCAAGATCTCAATTATTTATAAACACATTTATAAACTAAAGTTTAAAAAGCTCTTGAGTTTAATAGCATAACTAAGAAATTGAAAATTCTACCCTTCAATTTTATCATTAGACTTGCTTGACTAAATGATGCGATCTTTAAACTCTCTTACTTTTCTTATTCCTGAAAAAAATTGTACTACCAATTTTAAAACTAGGAAAAGATCCTTCTAACTAAATCCATTAATTATTTACCAATCTCCTCCTTTCAACAGTTAGTAAAATCTCTGAATTTGTCATTCTCAAAAGCATTGCATCACACATCTCTAAAATGTTCATCATGATTCCACGGCAGTTTGGTTTCTGAAAGTCTTTCCAAAAATTAATCTCTGGTAATTTTTTTCTAATGCAGCTGGTAAACACTTTGACAGCTTGGTCTTGGATGCCTCAAGGCAAGCGCTGCACAGACATTACTCAATTTGTATTACCCAGGAGGCGCGTATAACTTTGAAGATAAGCCACGGACGTTGAGTAACAATGTCTCCGCAACGCTCTACGATCCTGTTAGACCGGGACTTACTGTTTAAAGTG
>BPLR01008770.1:0-16784 GCA_021605095.1 Caerostris extrusa | reverse complement strand
CTAGACATGCTGAGTATCAAATTATCAATCTGATCTTGAGGAATATTACACCACTCATCAAGCAATGCCCTCCGAAGTTCCGGTTGAAAGGTGGGAGGGGATTGACGGGCTGCAATTCGTCGGCCAAGCATATCCCACACATGCTCTATTGGATTCAAGTCCGGTGAGCATGCTGGCAATCCATACGGGTGATATCCTCCAATTGAAGGCATTCGTCTACAATTTTTGCACGGTGAGGACGGGCGTTGTCATCCATAAACAGAAATTCAGCACCCATGGCGCCCCGAAACAAACGTACATGTTGTTCCAGAATGACATCCCGATAGATGTGGCCTGTCATCGTTACACTCTGAACATGCAGGTCAGTTCTGGAATCAAGAATAATTCCTCCCCAAACGAGCCATCCTGCACCATCGTAACGGTGTTGCAACGTAACGTCCAGGTGACATTGGTTATTGAGTTATTGCAGTAATTGTTGATTATGGAATATGTTATTGCGGTACTTTAATGTATTTTACATTTTGGAGAATCAGTTAATCATTTTCTGACAAGGTACCAGTGTTTTTGTTTTAGTCTAAAATAATATCACCACAATATGTGCAAATTGAGTTCTAAATATTCCTTTTAAGGTAAATGTTTTCTAGGGCTTTGTGACGTCCAGGGAAGATGTTCTGTGAATCGCAATCGTCACTGTCTAATTTAATGCTGCTTTATTTTTTCCCTTATTTTCCAATACAAGGGGCTAGCGTTCTGGCCTTTTGATACCACAGGCTTCAGATTCGAATCCTGATGGTGGTATGGACGTGTATTAGTGGTTCGGAATTCACTTTAAACTGCATATTCCGCTCTAATTAGCTTAAAGTAAGGAAAAAAAATGACATTGAAGCGACAAACCAATGAAAGGGGAATAAAATAGCGTAATTTATCCTAAAATTTGCAGCATTTGCTTCCAAGTAAGTTCTCATTTGAAATGATTTTGAATTCGATAATTTTTTTTTTTGATTTTCTGCTAGGTTTTTGTAAATTATGATGATTTCTAGATTTAGAGTAAATTTGAAAGTAAGTCTGTACTTAGAACAGCATAGCTTTATGTGTAGGAGAATTCTTATACAAATAAGAAAACAGACTCATGGATTTCAGAGAGTTTATGTTCTATATATATTCCTTGGATAAATTATCAGCGTTCATTAGGATAATAGCAAAATGTTTAAGTTTATAACCAATGCTTTATCAATATAAAGCATTAGTTATAGAGTAACTCTGCTATTAGCAATAATTAATACGTCATTAATATATCGTTTTTTAAATTTCTGTGAAAAGCACAATTTTTAAATGTTCGGTGAATTTCAGGGCAACAATAATAATTAACTTTTTATTTATATTAACTGTATTGATTCCGTATGAAATAAAAATAGTATCTGAAAAAGATATTAATTTAACATTAAAAATAAAATTATTTTCCAATAATGAAATGTGTATTTGATAAAATAATTGCAGAATTTTATTTACCATAATATTTTGTCATTATTATTATTAACTTGAAAAAAGATTGCATTTTTTTTTTTTTTTACATATTTATACATTGTTAATGATTGTAAAATTAAAATTAACGAAATGAAAAAAATGAAAACTAACAAATAGCACAGGTTATTTACGAATTGAATTTTTATTTAATAAATATTAAATTTAGATACCTTTTTTGAAATAGTTTAGATATTTCAATTAATCTTATTTCATAAGAAAAAAATATTTTAGAGAAAATGCTATACCATATTTAACCTTTATTTATGAATATTGTGTAAAATACTTCTATATATAGCAAAGAAATCTAATGTAAAAAAAAGGGAAAATTTAATTAAAATGTTTTCCTTCAGTTCTCCCATCGATAGTTTTTTCACCGATAAAGAAATCCTTCTTGAAAAGTTGCTGTGACAGGCGATGTGACATACATTTTAAAGAATGTCACCACCTGCTCTCCGCTTGTCAAAAACAGCAGTCATCGAGACTTTTTTCTCTCTTTTCCGGATGTTTTCTTTTCTGGAGCCTTTGTTTTAAAAGAGCGGTGATAAAAGATAAAAAGACCACTTTTCTATCAACGGACGACGTTTTATTGTGTACTTCCTTCATGGAGTTATGTGCTGATTGAACGTGTCATACGCAACGATTCGATAAATCATCTTTCTTTTTTTTCCTGATTTATTATGTTTTTCTTTAGTTCAACATTTTTACTTATTTGTTAATTTTCTACATAGGACTTTATTGCTGTTTACTTTATCTTATAGAATGTATTAAATATTTGAAGTTGGGGCCTGAATTGCCGAGGGGCTAACGCTCTGGCTCTCATTACCACAGGTTTCGGGTTCGAGTCCCGGCGGTGCCATGGATGTTTGTAATGGTTCGAATCCACTTTAAACCGTAGGCCCCGTCTCATATGATCGTAGAGCGAATAAATCTATCTAATTTCATAATCTGTTTTGTTATTTTGGAGCTGTCCCATCAGAAATTAAAATTATATTAAATTTTGAACATCAGTATGAATACAAAAAAAGGTTTTTTAATTTAAAATTAGTATTTTATATCATCACATGATTGAGAATTTCTGTTTAAATCCAAAGTTACTCAAATAAATTTAAAAGAAAAAATAGATCTAAAAACAATTATAAACGGCACCCTCTTAAATGCAGCAAGAAAACAAAAACTGAACTTCTGTGAGAACCTCCTTTTCAGTTTCTCTCGAAGTTACCCTTTGATCTTTGGAGCACTTTTGCCAATTGAGAAGATTTCGAAAAAGAACAAGTACTGCAGTTCAAGTTTTTTAAGAGGGATAGAACAGAGATTTCAATTACTTTTTACATTCACAGTAATGGATCTTTGAACATTACAATTGTATATAACTGCTTCATTGAACTTTTTCATTCAACATTCTTTACAATACTTTCAATTATCGCTGAATAAAGGACGCATCAGTTACTTATTGATTGATAGTTCATTGTTACAGTTCTTTGCCAGTACTGAACATATTGGTTTTTGTTAAGTTCTGTTAATGCATATTTGTTAATCTCTGTTAATGCATATTTGTTAATCTCTGTTAATGCATATTTGTTAATCTCTGTTAATGCATATTTATTAATCTCTGTTAATGCATATTTGTTAATCTCTCTTAATGCATATTTGTAAAATGAATATACAACAAACTATACCACTTTTCCGATATACGAAAAAAGCCTGTTCAAAGACGCTATGTAAAATTTTTTATCATATGTAATGCTAAATATTTGTGTAACTTTTACATACATACATACTTTTTACATATGATATTAAGAAAAACCACAAAAAACTATAGCTAAATAATCTGACACTTGATTCTACTGTAACATATGCAAATAAAAATTAAACTTGTGTATTTCGATTAATTCCTTAATTACCCTTAAATAACAATTGTTCACTCTTTAAACTTGGCCGCATTTAACTATTAAAAAGTATAATTTTACTTTATAAAATTTTTCATTATAACTAACTCAGTGAAAATAATTTTGATATAAAAATCGGTATATTAATCAGGCATAGAGAATCTTTCGAGATCTGTACTTACTCTAAATCAGCTATAAAAAATTTTGTACATTATACAAAGTAATGATATAAATTTAACCATGTTTAAAATAGATAAGCATAGATTTAAAAATAAAAGGTAATACTAATTTAAAATAAAGAAGGAAAATATCATGTAGATATCCAATTTTGTAAAATATGAGAAATTCAAAGGCAAGAGACTGCAGGTTAACAATATTCCGACGAAAATAATCCGTCTTTTGTCTCATTTTGCAAAATGGCAAGCAAAGTAAATAAATTTTTATGTTTTAAAAAAGGCCAAATCACCATCACTTGTTTTCTTATGGTGTGAATTCCAAAAATTAGCAGACATTAGATAGATTATTAAGGCGTAGGTATACAAATAGATCCATTTCAGTAATTATAGGCACTCATGTCCATAAATTAAGGATAATGAAGTTCAGGCAAAGAAAGAGACAGAAGAAAAACAAATTTGACTTATTTGTAAAGTCTATTTATTAAACAAAAGGTAAAGAGCAAAAAGATGCTATATGTTTGACATAATTAATACAAATTGCGATTTTTACTCCTGGAGCCAATTTCAAAAAGAACCTATTTACAAAAAAACAGTATAACATGGTTAGTATGATGGTTAATATGAGTATGTCTCCCGGACGATGCAATACAGGACTTACAACGCCTAGGCATGCTGAGTATCAAATTATCAATCTGATCTTGGGGAATATTACCACCATCAAGCAATGACCTCCGAAGTTCCGGTTGGCAGGTGGGAGGGGGCTGACCAGCTGCAATTCGTCGGCCAAACATATCCCACACATGCTCTATTGGATTCATGCCCGTGAGTATGCTGGCCAATCCATACGGGTGATATCCTCCAATTGAAGGCAATCGTCTACAATGTTTACGCGGTGAGGACGGGCGTTGTCATCCATAAACAGAAATTCAGCACCCATGGCGCCCGAAACAAACGTACATGTTGTTCCAGAATGACATCCCGATAGATGTGGCCTGTCATCGTTACACTCTGAACATGCAGGTCAGTTCTGGAACCAAGAATAATTCTCTCCAAACGAGCCATCCTGCACCACCGTAACGGTTTCGTTCAATGGCGTTCCCTTGGTGGTAACGGGTACCTGCGCTCTCCATATGAAAGTCCAGCGAGAATCAGACTGCAAACTAAACCTGGGCTCGTCGGAAAACATCACACAAGAGCACTGTTGCGGTGTCTACAATGCATGCTCTCTACTCCATGTTAATCTCAGGCGACAGTGAGTTGCGGTAAGTGGAACACATCTGACAGGCCTACGAGCATATAGACCAATGTGCCCTAAGCGTCTGTACACGGTCTGCCTTGAAAGTGTCGTACCGGTACCTGAAGAGAGCTGACGAGACAGGTCTGATGCTGTGCTCCGTCTGTTTCTTTCGGCAGTAACTGCTAATTACCGGTCGTCATTCGGCGTTGTAACTCGGGGGCGACCTGTGCTGTAACATCTACTCACATTACCATCATCTTGGAATCGTTGCCAAAGCCTGGAGATGACACTCTCGGTGATTCCAAGTTCCTCGGATACTTCCAGCTGGGTACGTCCATATTCCAGTCGTCCTCGATAATTCTACCACATAAAAATCATCCAAATGCTTTCTTTGTGCCATAACTATGCGGTTATTGCACTGAAAGGTTTTTAAAGCGCTTGTGAACAATTTTACTTCTTTGCCACCATTCCCTTATATACCCCTCTCTTTCACTCGTCGTTGTGACGTACTATCCGCGCCATCTGGTGGTTTCCTGTAATTTGCATATTCTTCTTCAAGATGTGTGCTATAATTCTACAGGTGAAATTTTTATTTTAGAGTTAATTTCTGTGTGATTCTGAATTATCCTTAATTTATGGACATGAGTGTAGTACGAAAATGTTTTCAATTGCATGTTTCACAACTATTCGCGTTTGGAGTAAATTTGAAAGTTTTCCTTCTTTTGAAATAGTGTTTCTTTATATAATTGTATGATTCTATCCATATATAATGTTTTATACGATAAAAATCATTCCATTAAAATATATATAACAATATATTTAACTGTATATCTTATATTTTCTAACTATTTATTTAAATTACAACTAATTTCACATTGATTAGTATTTGCAGAACTCATGTATATTATATGTGTGATTTATATTTTTATTTATTAGCGTAAATAAATCCGTATGTAATGTCTAATATGATAAAAGTGTGCAATAAAAATATATACCAACTTTATATTAATCTATATATTTTACATTTTCTAATTATTTATTTAAATTTAAATTAATTTCCATTAATAAGATTTTGCATGAACTCATGGATAAGATCTTATATGTCTTTATTATTATCAGAATCATGTGATTTATTATTTATTATTTTCAAAATATTTAATATAAAATTTTAATCTTGAAAATAGAGCAAGAACATAATTATTAAAACTCTACTAAAATACATTAATAATATTCTAAAATAATGTGAAGATATATAAATTTGTAACTTTTTTTTTGTTTTGTTTTTAACACAAGAAATAATTCCAATCTACTAAAAATTAAAATTTAATACTAACTGAAATTTTAATAAAATGTTTATATCGGAAATGTAGAAGAAAAAAATTGTACTGTTCTTTGTACGATATAGAATAAAATTTTTCGATAATATGATATATAAAACTTTTTCAATTATAAAAATAAAATAAAAAAGTAAAATGTATCTATACATATTTGTGAAATATTTATATATCTGTATTATACGCAAATGTAGAATTTCTTAGATTTTCATGCAACAGTTTATTCGCTCATATCTATTCTTAAATAATATGTAAATTCCACAATCTGTAGCATAAATAAGATCTTAAGCAAACACAACTTTAAACCAAACACTTCTTCCTTTACACACGGATAGATCTTCTTCCGGGAAGTATCTTTGGCATTCAAGCTCACTACCGTGAAACTCGAACTACTTCGCATATTGCCTTCTAGGAAAATTATTCCACGAAAAGGAAAGGAAACTGGAGCCCAAAAGAAAAATAAAAGGGTAAAAAAGTCTCGCAGAATGTCTATCTCAATGCACACTATCATTCTTCAGACTGTTGACTCTGTCAATACATAGACTTTTAAGTGTCTCGAGCCATGGCCAAAGGTATTGGGAATTGAAGCATGGACTTCTCAAGTTAAACCTTTTCATTGGTTGAGAGATGAGTGTGCTATGCAAATAAAATCTGTATCATCGCCCAAGACGATGGGATGGGGTTGTCATCTCCATAACGCATGATCGAACGGTCGGTGGAAACCTTTGAGAAGAGGGAAGAAGAGAATGTTTATTTCCAGTGGGTAGTGGATGTATTTTGTGGTGGTAAACAGAAGTGAATTTGTACTCCAAAGATTAAAAAAGCAACTTAGAGACTTATTGGAGAGAGCAACGGAAAGCATTTGTCACCAATGTTATTTTAGTGGAGCAAACACGATAAAAAGAAATCAAATGGACAGTCTTTTAAAAATATTGCAATTAAATTTTGATTATATGAACACGACAGAAAAACATTGTTAAAGGACACTGGTAGATTTGACATCACATTTCCACAAAGTAACGTAAAATAACATTTTTGTGTTTTTAAAAATACTAAATCACAATTACTTGTTTATTACGAAGCGTGAACCTAGTAATCAGTAAAAATTAGATGTATTCACTGATAATAATTAATACCATCCCTTTTTATCATTTAACTAACACAGTTTAGTAGCACGTTTGACAACTACTCGCATTTGGAATATATTTGAAAAGTTATTCCTTCTTTTAAAGATAGTATATGTCATTATATTTGTTAAATAAGTACATGTATAATGTTAGATAAAATAGAAATGAATGCATTATGCTCTTTATGTTTTCTACATATTTATTTAAATTACAATTAATTTCACATTGATTGGCTTTTCAAAGAACACATGTATATGATGATATACTTGATTTTATTCCAAATAACCTGTCATTTTCAAAATATTTAAGACTAGATATTAACTTGAAAATGTAAGAACGTAACTATTAAAACTCACATTAAATATATTAAAAAATAGTTTTTAAAATGCTTTGAAGATATATAAAGCATTAAAAATTTGTTTTTTTTTACTACTACAAGGAGATTAATTTTTTTTGTTTATTATCTTTCCAACTAATAAAATATAACACCGAATACTACGGAAATTTTAATAAAACGCTTCAAATCAGAGATATAAATATTAATAGGAAAAACGTATACTGTTTATTGTGAGATATTGAATATCGTTACTACGATATATAAAACCTTTTCAATCAAAAGAACCGAATAAAAAGCAAAATGTATATATACATTTATATATGTGCATTATATTTCAGATGTATGATAAAAATTCCTTCAATTTCCATGCAACAGTTATGCGTACATATCAATTCTTGAAGAAAATGTAAATTCCCCATCTGTACCATAAATAAGATGTTAAGCAAACACAACAACAAACCAAACACTTCTTCCTTTACACATGGAAAGATCATCTTTTCCGGGAAGTATCTTTGGCTTTCCAATCTCTCCAACCATTGGCTCACTACCGTGAAACTCGAAACTACTTCCCGCATATTGACTTCTCGGGAAAATTATTCCACGAAAAGGTATGGAAAACTGGAGGACAAATAAAAATAAATTGAGGTAAGAGTCTCTGTCGAATGTCTCCTCAAAGCACACCTATCACTCTTTAGACTGTTGACTCTGTCAATACATAGACTTTTAAGTGTCTCGAGCCATGGCCAAAGGTATTGGGAATTGAAGCATAGAGATTTCTCAAGTTGAACCTTTTCATTGGCCGAGAGATGAGTGTGCTATGCAAATAGAAACTGTCATCGACGAAGATGAGGGGATGGGGTTGCCGTCTGATCAACGGTCGGTGGAAACCTTTGAGGAAGAGGGAAGAAGGGAATGTTTATTTCCGTGGGTGGCCGATGTATTTTTGCCGTGGTATTCAAAAAGTGAATTTGTACTCAAAGATTAAAAGCAACCAAGAGGCTTATTTGGAAGAGCAATGGAAAGCATTTGTCGCCAATGTTATTTTAGTGGTGCAAACATGATAAAAAGAAATCAAATTAACAGTCTTTTAAAAATAATTTAAATGTTTGATTAAATTTTAATTATTTGTCTGTTATGAATATTTCTTGGTATTAATGATTTCCAATTATCGAATACACTCCGTATAGTGAAAATCGGGTTTGTTGGTATAATTTTTTCCCCACACTATTTCAGGAATGAGTGAGTTTTGTTGGTTTATTCTGTTGCATAAATATTGCGAGGTTCCCTTTCTCTGAACTATATTATAATAATTAAAATGAAAATAATAATTGAAATAACGTTATGAAAATGTTAAAAAAATTTACAGATTTCTCCGATGGAATTTATTATTTATTACTTCAAAATATTTGATACATTATTTTAACTCAGCAAAATGTAAGAAATATAACTATGAAACCTTATCTAAAATATATTAAAAATATTCTAAAGGAATTTGAAAAATTATAAATATTTTTAAAGTTTTGCATTAATTTTAATACAAAAAATTATTTCTGTTTATTATCTTTCAAACTTAAATCTAATACTAACTGAAATGTTAATAAAACGTTTGAAATTGGAAATATAAGCAGTAATAGAAAAAAAAAGTATATTGTTTATTGTAAGTTATTGAATAATATCTTCACTATGATATATAAAATTTTTCCAATCTGAAAAACAAAATAAAAGTAAAAAGTATCTATACATTTTTGTGAATTAATTTATTGATATATAATATACACAAATGTAAAATTCCTTAGATTTTCATTCAACAGTTATGCGTTCATACCAATTCTTGAATAAAATGTAAATTCCCCATCTGTACCGTAAATAAGATCTTAAGCAAACACAACTTCAAACCAAACACTTCTTCCTTTACACATACACAGATCTTCTTTTCAGGGAAGTATCTTTGGCGTTCCAATCTCTTCAGCCGTTGGCTGACTACCGTAAAAACTTGGAACAATTTCCCGCATATTGACTTCTAGGAAAATTATTCCATGAAAGGGAAAGGAAAACTGGAGGACAAAAAAAAAAAAATAAGGCGTAAAAGTCTCTGCCGAATGTCTCCTCAATGCCCACCTATCACTCTTCTGACTGTTGACTCTGTCAATACATGGACTTTTAAGTGTCTCGAGCCATGGCCAAAGGTATTGGGAATTGAAGCATAGACTTCTCAAGTGAAACCTTTCCTTGGTCGAGAGATGAGTGTGCTATGCAAATATAAATTGTCACCGCCGAAGACGCTGGGATGGGGTTGCCGTCTCTAAGGACGAACGAACGGTCGGTGGAAGCCTTTGAGGAAAAGGGAAGAAGGGAATGTTTATTTCCCGTGGGTAGCGGATGTGCTTTGTAGTGGTGAACAGAAGTGAATTTGTACTCACAGGTTATAAGCAACCGAGAGGTTATTTGAAAGAGCAATGGAAAGTATTTATCATCAATGCTATTTTAATGGAGAAAACACGCTAAAAGAAATAACATCAACAATCTTTTAAAAAATAATTTAATTTAACTTTTGATTATGTACACAACAAAAAAAAAAAACCCTGTTAAATGACACCGAGTAGATTTTCATCATATATGCCCAAGTAACGTAAATAAATTTTTTGTGTTTTTAAAAATACCAAATCACAATTACTTGTATTATTGCGGCAAGAATTCGGAAAATCAGTAGAAATTATAAAGATTTACTGGTTATCAGAGCATAGGCATAAAGATAGATTCATTTCTAACATTAACTAACACAATTCTAGCATTAACTAACATTTCTTTTCATAAAGAAACTTCAGTTGCACGTTTGACAACTACTGGCGCTTGCAAAATATTTGTAAATTATTCCTTATTTTAAGATAGTGTTTGGTATTATATTTGTTAAATAAATTGTACTAAATAATTGTAAAATGTAATGTTTGATAAAATAGAAATTAATGCTTTATGCCGTTTATGCTATTAGATATTTATTTAAACTACAATTAATTTTACATCGATTGGCTTTTGAAAAGAACTCATATATATGATCATATATTTGATTTTATCCAAATAATTTATTATTTTCAAAACATTTAAGACCAGATTTTAAGCTTGAAAATGTAAAAAAAAAACAAATTGAACACACACCTAAAATATGTCACAAATATTCTAAAATGATTTTAAAATGCATACATTTTTAGAAATTCTGTTTTTTTTTTTTTTAATATAAAAATTATTTTTGATTATTTTCTTCAAACTACAAAAAATGAAATCTAATACTAACTGAAATACTAATAAAATGTTTAAAAACGAAAAAATAAATATTAATAGAGAATAAAAGTATACGGTTTATTGTAAGATACTGAATAATATCTTTACTATGATGTACAAATATTTATCAATCAGAAAAATAAAATAAAGTGTGAAAAGTATCTATATATTTTTACGAATTATTTATTTATATATATCATATGCAAATGTAAAATCCTTTAGACTTCCATGCAACAGATATGCGTCCATATCAATTCTTGTATAAAATGTAAATTCCACCCTTTGTACTTTTAAATAAGATCTTAAGCAAAAACACAACTTCAAATCAAATACTTCTTCCTTTACACATGGATAGATCTTCATTTCCGGGAAGTATTTTTGGCGTTCCACTCTCTTCAACCATTGGCACACTATCGGAACTACTTCCTGCATATTACCTTCTTTGAAAATTATTCCACGAAAAGGAAAAGGAAAACTGGAGGACAAAAAATAAATAAATAAATAAAATAAAGCAATGTAAAAGTCTCTGCCGAATGTTTTCCCAATGCACACCATCACTCTTCAGAATGTGGACTCAGTCAATTCATAGACTTTTAAGTGTCTCGAGCCATGGCCAAAGGTATTGGGAATTGAAGCATAGAGGCTTCTCAAGTTAAACCTTTTCATGGGTTGAGAGATGAGTTTGCTATGCAAATAGAAACTGTCATCGCCGAAGACGCTGGGGTGGGGTTGTCGTCTCCACGCATGATCGAACGGTCGGTGGATAGCTTTGAGGAGAAGTTTAGAAGGGAATGTTTATTTCCGTGGGTGTCGGATGTACTTTGTGGCAGTAAACAGAAGTGAATTTTTACTCAAAGATTAAAAACAACCGATAGACTGATTTGAGAGAGCAATGTAAAGCATTTGTCACCATTGTTATTTTAGTGGATCAAACATGCTAAAAGAAATCGAATAAAAGCCTTTGAAAAATAATTTAATTAAATTTTTGATTATGAACCCGACAAAAAAAAAAAAAACCTTTAAATCACACTGAGTAGATTTTTCATCATATTTGACCAAATAACGGAAATAAAGTTTTTTGTTTCAAAAAATGCCAAATCACAATTACTCGTTTTATTACTGCAAAAATTCTGGAAATCAATAGTAATTAGATAGATACACTAATTATCAGAGCTTAGGCATACACATAATTTCTAACACAATTCGAGCATTAACTAACATCATTTCTATTCATTAACCTACAGTTTCAACGTCACGTTTGACAACTATTAGATTTTGGCATAAATTTTATAAATTATTATTTTTTTTAAGATATTGTTTTGTTATTATATTTGTTAAATGATTATATATGTAATGTTTGATAAAATAGAAATGAATGCATTATGCTATTTATATGTTCTAGCTATTTATCTAAATTACAATTAATTTTACATTGACTGAATTTTGAAAGAACTCATGTATACAAATATGTATTTGATTTTATTCCAAATAATTTAATAATTTCAAAATATTTAAAACAAGATTTTAAGATGGTTTTCTAAAATGATTTGAAGATCCATAAAAAAATTTGTATTATTTTTTACTACAAATAAATAAATTTTTGTTTATTATCTTTCAAAACTACTAAAAACAACATAAAATACTACTGAAATTTTAATAAAATGTTTAAAATCGGTAATATATGTATTAAAAGAAAACAAGTATATTGTTTATTGTAAGATTTATACATCATTAATTTTTTTTTAATATTTATATAGTAAGTCATTTATTTTAATATTCATTTAATTTTATATATATAATTTTATATCTTTACTATAATAAATAAATTTTTCAACGAAATAAATAAAATAAAAAAAGAATAAAATATATTTAACCTTATCGTTACATTTTTGCAAGTTATTTAAGTATTTTTTCTGATGCAGCTAGTAAACACTTAGACATGGACGTCTTGGATGCCTTAAGGCAAGAGCTGCGCAGACGTTACTCACTTTGCATTAGCCAGGGGGAGCGTGTAACTTGATGGTAAGCCACGGAGTAGCAATGCCCCCTCAGCGCTCCAATTAGGACCGGGACATACAGCTTAAAGTAGATTCCGAACCACTACAAACACCCATGGACAAAGCCGGGATTTGAACCCGATACCTGTGGTACCGAATGCCAGAGCGCCAGCCATTCGGCCATAAGGCCCCTAAATATTTAAGTATAAATATAACTATTAATAGCTAAAAAATATACTGCTTGCTGAAAGATATTCAATAATATCTTTACTACGACATATGAAACTAAAAAGTAAAATGTATCTATATATTTTGCTTAAATTATTTATTTATATATGTGTTATACGCAGATGTATGAAAATTCGTAAAGTTTCTTACATTTCCATGTTACGGTCATGCGTTCATATCATTTCTCAAGTAAAATGTAAATTCCCCCATCTGCACCATAAATAATTCTTAAGCAAACACAACTTCAAACTAACACTTCTTCCTATACATACGAATATATCTTATTTTTCGGAAAAGAATCTTTGGCGTTTGTCTCTTCAACCATTGGCTCGCTACCGTAAAAACTCGAACTACTTCCCTCATATTGCCTTCTTGGAAAATTATTCCACGAAAAGAAAGGGAAAACCGGAGGACAAAAAAAAATAAAGCGAGGTAAAAGTTTCTGCCGAATGTCTCCTCAATGCACACCTACCACTCTTTTTAGACTGTTGACTCTGTCAATACATGGACTTTAAGTGTCTCGAGCCATGGCTTAGTTGCATGTGGGAATTGAAGCATGTAGACTTCTGAAGTTAAAACCTTTTCAGGTCGAGAGACAGTGTGTGCTATGCAAATAGAAAGCTGTCATCGCCGAAGACGATGGGATGGGGTTGCCGCATGATCGAACGGTCGGTGGAAACCTTTGAGGGAAAGGGAAGAAGGGAATGTTTATTTCCACGTCGGTAGAGGATGTGTTTTGTTGTGTTAAACAGAAGTGAATTTGTACTCAAGGATTAAAAGCAACCAAGAGATCATTTGAAAGAATAATGGAAAGCATTTGTTACCAACATTATTTTGGGGGACAAAATACCTTAAAAGAAATCAAATCAACGGTCTTTCAAAAAAATAATTCAAATTTTTGTCTGTCAAGATTCATTCTCAACATTAGTGCTTTCATCCTCAGCAAATGCAAAGTCCCTTTCCAGTAATAATAGCTTTTATTGGTAAACCACTTTTTTCTTTCGCAACACACTTTTTCAGAGATGAGTGGTGGCCCTGATGGTCAATTGGCAAGCGTTCTGTCATTTTAGTACCAAAGACTGCAGGTTTGAATGCTTGCTGTGGCACGGGTGTGTGTTAGTGATTCGAAATCCGCGTTACATTAGAATCACAAAGTAAACTTTAGGTCCGGGTCTAATTAACCTTAAATGTGCAAAAAGGACCGTAGAGCGACAAACCAAATCCACAAGTCAAAGATATGTTTTTTGTTTTTTACATTAACATTGCATGAATTCAAGAGTTGTTTGTTAGAAATTTCAGCTTATTTATTTCTTTTGCTAAATTTTGTGAAATTCTGTCTAATTATTCTAATTCCTTGTTTTAACATTGCTCAAAAACGCTTGGTGGAATTTAATACCTGTCCAGTTATTTATTATTATTTTTTGTCATAAAGAAAAGTAGATTTTTACTGATATGAACATCATTTAATATTACAGCTGTAATTATAAGAAATGTCCCTTATCAAATGAATTATGTATAATGATATACTGTTTTTGAACAATAATTTAAATTAATTTTCAAAATATCAACACATCAGCTTTCTGTACGTTCAATGATCTATATTCCATTTTTCCTGTCCTTTTTTTAAATGGAAAGCCATCTATATCTATCATCCTAGTCATGAGGGAGGAAACGCAATAAATGAAATATCACAGCCTATTTTTCGTGGTCATTAAATAATTTGTTTTTTAATTCTATAAGTCCATGTGTAATGTAATTTCAGTATACAATTAGGTGAATACAAAGATTAAATGCATGTATATATTTAACTAATATGAATGAACAACTAAAAATATTTATACAAAGCTTTAGTTAAAAAATACTAAAATTTGATTTAAGATACAGAAAAAAATATTTAAAAAATTTTTACATCCTAAATCATAAGTACATTTAGTTTACATATTTGCATATAATATATACATAATTGAATTATTTATGTCTGAAATACTATCATTGATGATATTGATATTGCATTTTAAAACTTCAATGCTTTTAGTAATTTCTATTTTTTTATTTTAAATTATGAAATATTTGTTGTGCTTTAATTTAACTTTCAGTTTAAAAGAAATCCAATAATACATCTTCAGAATGTAAGAAATTAAATCAGTCACTGAGTAACCTGAATTGCACTGGAGGAGCTTAACCAGGGAATTTGCAATCCCGTTTCAATGTGAATTGAATTGAAAGTCAACTTTATAAAAGTTCTTGTCTAAGTAAATGTTGTCATCTACATTTCGGAACACTGAGTCTCAAATTCGACCAATCAGATTAAATGAAATCTTTCCAAATCTGATTTATTTTCTCTGAATCAAATTTATTTTTCCTCTTCGTTTGTTGTGTGTGGGTGGGGTGGTGGTGGTGTGGGGAAATAAACCAAAATCTATCGTATACTGGCCCTAACAGACTAACGATAGAATAAAAGATTTCCTGATTTGGTAAAATGCTGTAACTGTAACAAAGTCACTGCAGTTCTTTACTGTTTTCTTATTTTGGATAATTCACCGATATAGTATCGCAAATTTTGTTTTTTACTCAGTAAAATAATCGGTATTGTTTGGAGGTGATAGGGTCCTTGGCTTCCTGGATGACTTGCTGATTTTTTGTTTCTTATTGCTTTTATTTTTACTGATAAAAATTATGTGTATTGTTTTGACTAAAGAGAGTTATTCATTTCCTTGATCATTTTTTATAGCGTCATCGATTACATTTCTCTTGCAGGCCCTGATTCCCTTTTCTCGTGACCTTGATTGCTTTTACTCGTATCACTGATCTCTTTTCGTTTCCTTAGTCACTTTCTCGAGTCCTTGATATGCTTTCGTTTCCTTAGTCCCTTTCTCGTGACCTAGACCTGTTTTCGTTTCCTTAATCGCTTTCTCGTGTCCTTGATATGTTTTCGTTTAATTAATAACTTACCTCGTGTCCTTGACCTGTTTTCGTTTCCTTGGTCACTTTCTCGTGTCCTTGATCTGTTTCGTTTTCTTAATATTCTTCTCTCCTTGATCAATTTCAGTGCTTTCCTCACGACTTTCATTCAATTTCATCAAAGGCTTTTTAAGGGACCAAAAACGTGAAAATCAGCACGGAGAGACTAATCAGGACTGCAGCAGGTGTTGGAGTGCCCCACACATTTTAGTGAGTTTATTTTGTGTGTTACAACATTTTGCGATATGGGGACATGTGTTATCACGAAACAGAATCACTTTTTACCTTCAATTGCACGTCGTAATCTATCGTGCGTTCTGCAGTAGAAAACTCAGTCATGGAGATACATGGTACCTTGAAATCAATAAACAATGGACCCTGGTAATCAAAGAACAGGGTAAGCATCACTTTTCCAGCAGATGACTGTCGCTCTCTTGAGCTTCTTGGGGCAAAAATTACAATATGTCATAATACTTAAATAATAAAAAACCACATAACAAATATTATTTTTAAAAACTAAAACATTTTTTTATAATTGGTCTATAAATAATTAAACACTCAAATAAGCAGCAGTTAGTAATCTGTTGATTGTATGTTATCTGTTTGTTGTTTAATTGTTACTAATCTGGTATTGTTTTGGATACGTTTCTTGCCAGAAATGTGAAAACAAAATTTTAATCCAAATAAGGCGAAAACATATT